>PVKH010002711.1:0-26507 GCA_004027955.1 Chaetophractus vellerosus
TGCCACCTTCCTTTACCGATTCTACTCTAACCACAATAACAGTGTGACCATATACTACTTTATTATCCAAATTGTGGCATTTTGGAAAGTAAAAGGGACAGTATTAGTGATTAGGGAGAGACAGTAGACATGCATTAGCACTGTCCTAGGAGAAACAGATATATAGTCATTAAGCATAAAGACTTATTTACAGTTCTACAGGCAGAGAATGCTCCCATCACAGAGCTTTGGCTCTTTCTGTTCCTACTCCCTGGACTATTTTCCCCAGGTGTCCACTTGGTTGCTCATTCACCTTTTTCTGATCTTTACTCAAACGCCACTGCCATAGATTGCCAGGCTACTATAACAAACACTATACAATGCATTGATTAAACAATGGGAATTTATTGGCTCATAGTTTTGAGGCCAAATCCAAAATCAAGATATTGGCAAGGTTCACTTTTCCCCAGCTTCTGTGTCACGCTGGTGCTGGCTGACAGCAGTCATTGGGGCTTCTTGGCTTGTATCTCTGCCTCCCTTCACAAGGCAATGTCCTCTCATTTCATCTGCTCTTCCAATTTCTGCTGACCTCTGGCTTCTCCCCATGGCCTCCTCTAACTTCTGACTTCAAGTTTCTTCTCTTTATGAGGTCTCCAGTAATGAACTAAGACCCACCCTCATTCAGTTAGGCCGCAGCTAATTAAAAATAACATCTTCAAGGGGCCCTATTTACAGTGGGTTCACAGCCACAGGAATGTGGATTAAGATTAAGAACATGTTTAAATTGGGGTATTGCCATTTTTCAGTGAGACCTTCCCTATCCACTTGATTTAATATTGAAACCAATTTTCCCCCACCTCCACTTCCCCTGCTTTTTCTCTATAGCAATTATACCATCTGACATAGCATATATGTTGCTCAGTTCTTTATTTGTCTTCCTATTAGATTTTTCCCCCTGTTTTATTCACATCTGTACTCCCAGTGAGAACAGTACCAGGTCCACTATTGTCTCTGAATACATATTTATGAAAAAAAAAAAAAAAACACGAATGATTTACCAGCTGTTTGGCACTGGGCAAGTTACCTAACTTGTCTTTGCCTCAGTTTCCTCACTGGTAAAATGGGGAAGAATACTATTTACTTTCCAGTATTGTTGTAAACATTGATTAATGTATAACACTGGAATAGTGACTGACTCTTAGAAAGCACATACTAATGTTGCATTAGTTAATTAGTTAGAGATAGTCGTCTGTATTTTTATTTTAGCCACTGACTCCCAGGCCCACACCTGGAAATTTTTATCACTGAAACTTCCCCATTTTAGAAATCATAAACACCAATCTAGTGGTGTGCTACTAAATTGGTGTTCTAGGGAAAAGACAAACAAAACAAGCCTTTATTGGTAGCATTTTCTATGGGTAAATACTCCCACTGTGGTTGATTTCAAGCTACTAAGAATTCTAACAGCTCACAAAATTAAATCAAATATAAATTATTATATTTAATAATCTTGCACAAGCTGGTATGAGCTGATGCTAGCACATCATAGCTAGTATCCCACTTCCTGATCACATTCTTCTATTCTTCCAACTCTCTCATCCTGATTTGCAATTATGCCTTCTCTTCTACCTAATAAAGACTTCCAGCCCCTAAAATTTCTTTTTTTGCCTAGGAAATATCATGGTTTTGGTATTAGCTCTTAGGTCTTTAATTTTAGTCCTGATTTCTCTGAGCTTCAGATTTACATTTCTTGGATGTTCCATAGGCATATCAAAAGTAACATGACCAAAAATAAACTCATGACTCCTCCCCATCAGCAAGCCATCCTGTCTTTCCTCTGTATCTTTATTGCAGTTGGTAGCACCACCTTCCACTCACTCATCCATGCCAGAAACCTTGACTCCATTTCTCATATCCATTAAATCATCATGCACTACTGACTTGTACTTATTAAATATTTCACATCTTTGTCCCTTTCTCTTCATTTCTGCAACCATGGGGCTAAGTTCAGACAGCTAACAGCTTTCATCGAGATGGCTGTATAGTCTTCCTCTGGTCTCACTGTTTCTAGTCACTTCTTCCCACTCAACCCCAGACTCTTTATCATCACAGTTGTCAATGATCAAACATGTAAAGCTGACCATGCCATTACCTGCTTTAAGTCTTCTAGTGGTCCCTCTTAGCTATTGAATGAAGCCTATGTTTCTTAATATGGCATACAAAGTCCTGCATTATCTGGCCTCTGCTCACCTCACCAGTCTCATCTCTTCATATTATAGTAACAATGAAGCGTTTTACTTTCCTAAACATAAGGTGACCATATAATTTATCATCTATAATGGGCACTTGCGGGAGTTAAAGGGAGTGAAAGTTTCGCTTGTTGCTTCCAACTACCATTTCCTGAGCATATTTTACTTATTCAATCCAATTGAATACTTTCCTTATTCAATCCAATAATGTTTGTTTTTTTTGTCTTTCATGGATTTCAATCAGATTTTGGTTTTGGATAATACCTCTTCTTGCTAACTTACGTGATTATGGTTTATAAAAAAACATGGCTGGGCCGGCTCGATAGCCCAGTGGATAGGGCACTGGCATACCACATGGGAGGCCCTGGATTCAGTTCCTGGGGACCTCTCCTAGCAGGCAGACCGCCTTGAGAATGGCAAGCCGCCATGGGCGGGCCAGAGCTGCCGTGGGCAGGGCAAAAAACTGCCACGGACAGGGCAAAGCCACCACAGGCAGGGCAGGTCGCCCGCGAATGGAGCGCAGCCAGCCACCCGTGAACTGAGAGCCGGCCGTGAATGGAAGCAGAAGCCGCCCACAAGCGGGGAAAGCCGCGCCTGCGCAGTGACCAGTCTCGGCGCGTCGCCGCAGCAGGGGGGAAAGGGAGATATGTAATAAAATAAATAAATCTTTAAAAAAATAATAAATAAATAAAAAATTAAAAAAACATGGCTATCTTTTCTCTCATATTAAAGAATTTCAGGTGGGAGCAGGAGGCTGCAGCATAAACATATGATATGATGAACAAGTTCTTATTTAATGAACATAATAAGATAAAGGAATACATTTTTTTCTGGTTGACTTATACGACCTCTCAAAGTTCTAAGGTATTTCTTAACTATTTTTACTTATATTGTCAGTTAATATTGTTATTAAAATGGTGGTCATAAAGGCATTTTTGAAATATCTATGTATAGTTGGAGAGAGATCATACAGTAAGGATTACATTTATTTCACACTAGTATATTTCCTGGGAAAAGTAGGAAAATATGTATATATCTGGGATATCATAGGTTCTGAGCAGCAGGACTGATTCTTCACTTGCTAATCAATGCATTTTATTTTAAAATTACAAACACAGATAGTTACACATATACCCATACCCCTCCTCCACACCCAAGCACATGCACACATGTGCCCACACATGCACCCACTACACACTAATTATCACCCGCTCTCCTGCCAATATATATCTGGCAGAATATCCACAAGTATACCAAAGAGCCTGAGATTTATGAATCCAGTGCAATATCACAGCCAGCCAGCCACCAGCACTGGCACTCGATTGTAATCTTGTACTTAGTTGTGCTACTGCTCCTTCATAATAAAATAGCAAATTGAAGTGATTTTCAAATAGTGTGGGAGACCAAAGGGAAATCTTTTCTGCCTCCAATAAGCACAGAATGCTATTAATGAGCCATGGATGGCTCCCCTACTATGAAGTGCACTTAGCTACTTCCTCCTTTCTGTGCTCACAGAAGCTGTGATTATCAAATTCTAAAGCAGCAGTTTGAAAAATGACTTCGCTTTTGAGAATTTATGGAATCTATATATGTATATATTTTATTTCTACTTGCCATGGGGAGTTGAGTGTCTGCTATTGACATAAAGTTTATAAAGCACTTTGAGCTTCTGGGATAGAAGGGATATGGTTACACGGAAGGGTAAGAATATTAAAGAAAGGTAATATGGGCAGTATTGGTCCTATGACTTTTTTCCCCATTCATATGAACTTTATTTTAATAGAAGTTCTTTGTGCAGAGGAGACATAATGTCACATGGTGAAATGGAAAAGAACTTATAAGAAATACTAAACAACTTAATAAAAGGATAGAATTTGCAGAGTGTGAGAGTACAGCTCTGAGTCATATAGACTTGAGGTTGAATCCTTATTCTACCACTCAGCTTTGTGGTCTAGGGGAAATAATTTAAAACTGTTAAGCTTCAGTTCTTTCATCTGCAAAATGAGGATTATAGTAATTTCTTGATAGCATTATTATTTTTTACTTACTTCACATAACACTTACATAAGACTTACAATGTGTCAGGCACTATTCTACAGGCTTTACAATAGTTAATTCAATTAATCCTTACAACAATCATATGTGGTAGCTCCTATTGATCTCCCCATTTTACAGGTAATAGGGGCACAGAGAGGTTAGTAACTTGTCAAAGGTCACACAGCAAAAGTCAGAGCCAAGATTTGGTAAGATAATATATGTAAATATTCTTATAAAAGTAGTAAAGGTAGCCACCATTGACTGAACATTTACTCTTTCCCAGACTCTATGGTAAGTGTCTTACCTTCAAAGTACATAATGAGATCTGAAAAATATTAGTTTTTAAAATTTACACCATGAAATACTACATTTATATACATATCATAGGATTTTTATAAGTAAATATTTTATTTATAAAATATCATTTCTTTATGATATATTTAATTGAATCATGATTCAACAGGATAAAAATTGTATCTGAAGCTAACATTTCTTTCCCAATTTGCTGTGGCAGTCATTTGATCTTGATTTTCAGCAGCAGTGTATACTGCATATCTGCTGTATTATTTGCCATTATAGTCTGCTCTAGGATATATTTGATACAAAAAAACCTACCCCAAACATCATTAGATAATGACTCATTTTGATATGTGTATGATAAAATTGATTTTTATGAATAAACATAATGAAAAGGCATGAGTATACTTGCATTTTAAGTACCATAGGTGGTCCTGATAAATCATTCTAAAATAATTTAGCACATAGGAGAAATGAATACAGTTACAAAATATATTCTGAGAATGGCTACAGAAAAGAACAAACAGTTCACGTCCCAAAACACCTACGAATTTCATTTTGCTTTAAAGAGCACATGTGATTGAAAATATGCATCGTGTATGTAATATTGCTTCATAATAACCTGACAATTTTGCTGAATTCAGCTTCTGGCATTGAATTTGGACATCAAGTCCATTCCGAACAGTGTAAATATATCATCACTGCTAACACTGAAAGCAGCTGGAAGAAAAGGGCACAGAATCAAGAAAAATAAATGAAAATGAGACCAGTAGAGAAAGGTGAGATGCACACAGCACTTGTCCAAATAACATGGAGCAAAAAATGAAGTGAAATAAAAATGCTTAGGACCATTTATTCAAACGAAGAAGCAAAATAATATAACGCATTCCAAATGGCAAAAGTCCAGCCATTTTTTGTAAGCAAGGAAAATGGCTATGTCTCTATAGATAGATATATAGTAAAGGATACAGTGACATTTAAATATGTGACCTCTGCTGGGGATAAAGAAAAATGTTTACTCTAGTGATTGTTTTCTCTATTTCAGTTTTTCCACACTTTCAATGTAAATTTTTGTGGCATATGACAGTTTTTTAAATGTTTAAGAAACTATAAACAGGTGTTGCAATGTAATTTCCTGGTGCCTTCTCAACTCTTTTATTTTGTATCACTATATAAACCAAATTATTTTTTATATAACAGTCTTTTAGGGATAAATCGCTTTTTAACAAGAAGGCTTTTTAAATTTTTGTTCTTCAACAAGCCTCTGCTGAAAGAGTTTTCATTCTTTCTCCTTTAGTTTTCTGAAGAGTCAGTCAATTAAACTAAAGAGAGTCAAAGTTGATGGTCAACAGATTTCTGATATGAACTTTAGTGATTAAATATATATCAATATGAGGGGTAGAGCATTATATGATAATGCATAAAATATCATCCTAAATAGTTAAAAGTGATAGAGCAAAATGAATGGCTGTGTAAAGCAACTGTGTTTCATCTAATATCTTTCTTCATGATAACATCATTTTAAATATATATATATTTAACATAGCAAGTGAACTTTCAGGAGAAATCAATTATATTATTAAGTTTATATGTCTCCCCCATACCCCTCTTAATCACACTCTAATGTATCACAATATCAGAGAAATGAACCCTAGAGAAAATGCTATCTTCATTGAAAAATCCATGAATAATACTATGCAGAAATTAATTTATGGTAAATAATTTAAATCTAGAACTCAGAGTAGCTCATTTAAAGTTCATCAGAGAATAGCACCTCACCCGCAAAAACGAGTCTAGGGATCCATTTTCCATGTATTCCACCACAATCATTACTGGTCTGCCTGCAAAAACGCAAGAGAACACACAAGGATTAGAGCAATTACAGAAATATGTACTGCAGTTAGAGATTTCCAGCTGTGGCAGCTAAATTATTTGTATTTTATTAATAGGAACTTCATTTTTCAATCTGCTTCTATAAAAGTACTGAAACTTGTACATACACACCTCTCTTTATAGCACTATTTTCTTTTGAGTTCATAAAAGGGACAGGCATTACAATATGAATTACAAGGAAATTTAGCATTTCTTTTTCAAAAGTCTTACAATCACTTGTTTAGATTATGTTCTTTTTATCTTCTGCTGTACCTTCAAAGAAAATCAAAGAGCTAAAGTCAGGTTTTAAGCAGTTTCTGTGGCTGCTTTGGCAGTTATGGTACAATTTCTTCTATTGTGCTGTGGATTTTTTGGCTGAAATACATTAGATTGGGAATTTCTGAAATATTCCTAAGGCAAATCAGAAAGGAGAAAGTTATAAATTGTCTTTAAGAAATCATAAACCAATGGTCATGGTCTGATTTTAAGGGCTTTTAAACAGAAAAATTTTGTTAGATTGATGAGTGCTATAAAGTTGGTGGGCTTTGTAATAGTTCCTGATCATCTCTTTATTGGGCATAGATTAGATCAACAGAGCAATAGTGGCAGTACATGAAAAATAAGCAACTCTGATTTTGTAGTCTAGTGCAGAAGCTAAAATAAAAAACTGAACATCATTTATTTTTTTTTATCATATCTATTTGCAATTGTTAAAGTTCCCAGCACACCACTGTTAGGTAGAATATTTGGCATGAATAACTGATTTGTTTCAAAGAAGAAAATGCATTTGTTCTGCCCAATTGATCAAGTTTGAAAGATAAACTCATTTCAGATGAAGGCCAAATTATTTTCACCTGAAACAAACATGTAAGACATATTGAACTTTTACTTCTCTATTTCTTGCTTATCACTGGAATTTTTAGCAATTCAATCAACATGATGGGCAGAGATTTTCCTCATGAACACAAAGAAGAATCTGGAAAGAAATTGTGTACCAATGATAGCAATATTAAATCTCTTATTATAATTCATGTCCTTTTTTTGGACTCAAAGTCTTATGGGTTAGAAAGGGTGACCATAAAAAATTAGTAGAATGTCTGCAAATGCTAGATTTTACATTTGAATCTCTGTTTTAAATAAAGATGTGCTAAAGGTTAAATGTAGTAATAAAGCTTTCAATTTATCATGCATAGACTTAGAGGATGAAGAAGTTTTCCATTTGTGGTAGATATCAACTTAAATTCTGTAATGTCCTTCAAAGTCATTAATTTCACTCCAATACGAATAAAGAACTTTATCAGAAAATACTGAGGTCAAATGAGCTGTCAGCACTATTGTGGGCAGAGATCTAGAAGATCCAAGTTAAAATAAAATAAAATAAATATGGCCATGGATTTCAGAGAGCTTGGGAATAGAGACTAATGCAAACACTTGATTATGAAGGTAGGGAAGGTAAATGGCCACTTTTGACTTAAATTTAAAAATTCTGAGATCAATATTCCAGTCTGAATGATAATGGATTATGGATATTAAGAGGAAAAGTTGGGTACTACAAGGGTTCCTTGAGGTTTCCCCTGCCCATACTCTGACATCTTTTCAATCTTGACCATTGCTGTCAGAGGAGCATTCTTTCTTTGTAATTTTCAAAAATTTTAAAATTTACCCTATCCCATGAATTGCTGGATTTGTTAGAATTAAAATTGTGAACACTTACTGAGCCCATTTTGTTTGTAAGCACTTCACTGGTATTGATATATACTATTAGTATTCCTATTACACAGATAAGAAAATTGAGGGCCAGAAAATTAAACTATTTGCCCCAAGTCAAACAGACAGTAGGTGTCAGTGTCAAGCAGTCTTTCTAAAAGGTTAAGATCTTAACTTTTATGCTATCCGTGCTTCTCAGACAGGATTTATAAAAAAAAAGCTGTAGGTTTCCTCCTGTTAGTCAATCCTTTCTCATCCACTGCTTTATCAGTTGTCATTATCACCTGTTCTTGTCCAGTCCTGTATCTTCTGCCTTTATTTTTGTTATTTCCCTGCCAGGATTCTCTCTCAACTTCATTCTCTCCCCAATCCTATCACACTCTTCCCCACAATTTATACCCTGCACCTCTCTTTGAAAGTGTTCCTAACTACATCATTCACAATGTTATTTTCTATTGTTGTATTCCTATCACATCTATAGTCTGTACTATGAAATGTTGTGCCTCACTTTACATGAGGTTGTTTTTCTTTATCTTCCCATAATGTGCAGATTTGTCTACCAACTCAGCGGGTTTCTCATGGTCATCCCCGATAGAGCTGAGCATAGTAGGTGATTAATTAAAAGCTAGTTCATGTTTCTACTGGATTTCACAATACATAAGAGAGTAATAATGAAGTTTTTCAGCATTATTCTGATATATGTGAATACAAAGTACTTTGAAAATAGCAGTTCTATCTACAACTCCTTGGGAGATACTTTATGAAGTCTTAAAATTCATCAGTGACAAGTTTCATCTTCTCATTAAAGATGATAAAGAATCAAATGAAGACTCCCAATTTCTTGTGAATTAGAAGTTTGACACCTAAGCTCTTAATTTTTTGTCTTTTGTGCAGTGGCATCAATTGAGTTATTCCACTAAAGAGTTGTTATTCAACTAAAGTGTTGGTTTTTTTCTAGAATACTGCTGGCATCTCACCTGTAATTTGTTTCCTATTGGTTTTCCTATTGAGAAGTTATATTGTGAAGAATATAAACATCTTTACAGCCCATGATTATATTTTATAATCAAGAAAATAGATAAGTAGAGGGGAAATTATGACATTAAAGGTAGCATTCTTAAGTATGTGGGTAGATAAGAAATCTTTCGGTAACATCTCCTTTTCCATCTTGTTTTTCAATATTTAAAAAATTTATACTGCCTTATCATTTTTGAAAAATGTTATTTGGAATAAATTTTTTCTTAAAAGTTTCAAAATGTTTTAGCTTACTTCCATTTTCTTTTTTCTTTCTTTCTTTTTTTAAAAACAATTTTAGCCAGTTGTCGCAAATTCTTCATTCTTCATCTCAGAAAATCACCTTAATATGTGCTGAAGTCAACAGTCAAATTCCAAGATTCTCGAATGTTAGTCAATTCTCCAAATCCCAAGATCTTTTTCTGAAGCCTCATCAGTTTGATTTAAGAGATCCTGAAAGATACTTCTACAAGTCACGCAAAGTGAATTTCTCAGTTTGCCTCCATAAATAGCCCATAAATAGTTATGGATATGTTTAACTGCATTAGAATCAAGATCCTCTAAGAAATCACTTATTTATATTCTGGACATGATGAATGGCAAAATTCCATATCATCTTTTTTTTGTTATAAAGTTTTTTATTTGTTATAAATATCACATTTAGTTGGGGATTTTATGGATCATTGACCAACAAATCTTTTTCAAATTTTTGCTTTCCTTAATATTCATGGTGATTTTAATACAGGTTGTATGGAGAGACCATATGATCATAAGACTGCTTTACTCATTCTGTTGTTAAGCAAAACAAAAGAAAAACATCTTTTAAATGTTCCAGAGAAATCTTGGAAAATATTTGGCCAGTGAAACAGATTATTTTTCTTTGCTTTAAGGAATATTTATGAAAGAGGATTCTAGAGATTAATATTTTTGTAACTTACATACAAATAATGAGTTTGTGTTGGATATAGTGTTTTGTATCATTTTGCCAATTTCTAATGTGTAGTCATTAATATCAAGAATTAAAACAAATCTCAGCAACCTCCAAACTCTCTTACAGATTTAAGACTTTTCTAATTTAACATTACATCACATCTATATTTTGTCTACCAGATAATAAAATTTGTGGCAATACCCTGGACTGATAGGTTGCCTGTTTTTTTTTTCCCCAGGTGCAATTCAAGAGTCATTGAGGGGAGCCGGTGTAGCTCAGTGGTTGAGCACCAGCTTCTCACATTTATAAGGTCCTGGGTTCAATCCCTGGCCTTGGTTCCTCCAAAAAAAAAAAAAAAAAAAATTGGGGAGCGGATGTAGCTCAAGTGGTTTGAGTACCTGCTTCCTATGTATGAGGTCCTGGGTTCAATCCCAGGTACCTCCTAAAAAAAAAAGTCATTGCCAGTTATTTAATCTGTTTCTACTTTCCCTATATCTGCTGTAGAGATAGTAAATTATAATATCAAATACATTTGATAATAAATGAAACAATTTTCTTATCCCTCTTAGGCATTCCAAAGATATGAGTGACATAAATTTGAACACTGTCATAATACATTAAATTTTTGTTTTTCTTCCCAAGATAAGAACTGAAACTGGAGAATCAGTTTCTTCTTACACTATTGTCTGCTGATTATCAGGACAGATACAAATTTCAGTCTCAGTGAATTCAAATCCATATTCTTAACATTTCCCCTGCACTTTACTTTCCTCCGATATTACTGTCTTGGTGAAAATACAACCATCCATTTAGTATTACAGGCTTGAAACCCTGTTGTAATATTGGATTTCTCACTTTATCAAATCCTTGTTAGTTCATAGGTTATTAAGTTCTATCAATTCTATACAAAATCTACTGTCACTGCCTACATTTTACCTTTGTTTTCTCTTGCTTCAACTATTAAAATAATCATTCCTGGATTCCTTGCTTCTATTCTCTTTCCCCATTGCAAGATAACACTTGCACAACCACCGGTGCTATGTTTGAACATTCCGTGATCCATCAAATCATTTTTAAAATGCCTATTATGCATCAAACACTCCTCTGAGTTTGGAGACACATCCTCAATAACATGAGAGCTGTGCTCATGGGGTACACAGTGGAAAGGGGAATAGAGGTAAGTGTCCTAGTTTGACACAGTGCTGCCAATGCAAAGTACCAGAAATGGGTTGGTTTTTAAAATAGTAAAATTATTGGGGTAAAATCTTAGAATCCCAGGCTGTGAAATGTCCAAATCAAGGCATCATCAGAGATACTTTCTCACCAAAGTCAGCTACTGGTAATCATGGTGTGCTATATCATGGCACACCATGATATAGCAAGATGGCTGGTCTGCTGGTCTCTCTCTACTTTCTCTTTGAACTCAGCTTTCTCCCTGGGCCTCTGTTCTCTTTCCTTGAGATCAGCTGTGGGTGAACATGGAATCCTTTCTCCCTCTATTTTCTCCTTTTTCTCTTATGGGAGGATCAAAATGGTTGCTTCCTTTCTCTGTGTATGTGTCTCTCTCTCTGTGTCTCCATTTATATCAGACCCAGCAAGAGGGCAGAGACCCAAGCTGGCTCATGCCTCACTTTCATAGTCCAATCAAAAGCCCTAAATCAATATTATCAAGTAATCTAATCAAAGACCCCTCAACGGAATTTAATGCAAAGGGCCCCACGCCCACAGGAATGAATTAGTTTAAGAACATAATCTTTTCCTGGGTTTCACAGAATTCAAACTGTCACATTAACAGGTAATTACTATAAAAGGCTAATGCTTCATCTACTTTTAAAAAGACTATTATTCATTGCATTGTTTTCTACAGGATTAAAGTCTAAACTGTTTGACAAGTTCCTTCACAATTTCTCCTCTACCTTTGTTTCCACTATCATCTTGTACCACCTTCTATTTCATGCCTCATGGAAATTCTCTAGGTCACTCAAATTCTCTAGGTGACTCACAATTCCCTGAGAATGGCTCTACTTGTTCCTTCCTCTTTTCTTTGGTGGAAGATTGTCCTATGAACAACTTCTATTTGATAAAATTATATACTTTTTTTTAAAGCAGGTTCAATCCCATATCCATTGTAAATTCTCCCATGAAACCTTTTCCCTTTTAGAAAGACTTGGTTGTTTACTTTTTCCCTCCCTTTACATCTTAAACAAGTATTATACCACTTATAGTATGGTATTGATGTTAAATACATAGGTATCCGCCTCCTACTCCAAAACAACCTTGGGATCAAGACTGGTGTTTACTTGATCTGTTAGTCTATTATCTAGCGCAGAGCTAGGCACAAAGTAAGTACTTACTTTAAATGCTTACACACTTTCCCTCTTTTTCTTTCTTTTCTTTCCTTCCTTCCCTCCTCCCTTCCTTCCTCCCTCCCTCCTTTCTTTCCTTCATTTCTTTTTCTTTTTAAATTTAGAGATGATCAAGAAGTCTTTGGAGAAATACTTAAGTATAAAATATTTTATCTTCGGATAAAACAGATGAATAGAAATTAGGCTAAGAGAAGGGAGTAAGTAAAAACTTGTGCATGTGTGTGTGTGTAAGAGTGATCTGCATTTATGAAAACAATAGCATTTCTTAATCTAGATTTGATCTAGAGTAAATGAAAAGTATGAGGCTAAAGATGTGAAACATGATTTTCCTGCCAATTCCAGAGAGCAGTGGCATGCCATCTATATCAATTAGCTTCAGTAAAATTCATTAATTCCCTTCTTTCTATTGGAAATTACCATATGGGGAAAGAGATTTGTATCTTGTTGACAATGAAAATTAGTGGCAAAGATTCCTGATATTAAACTGTATTTAGATTAAGAGACATTAACCCATACTGGCAAAATTTTAATAACATATGAGTTTTTAACAAGGACTTTCCTGATTTTGTATTATATCCATATTTAGAAAAGTAATATAATGATAATGGCCAAGTAAAAAATGGTTTGAAATGATTTCATTTATGATTATTAGCTTCCCAACTACCATGAAAGAAAAAATTGTACAATAATCGATAGATTTATTGCCATTAGGTGGCATTGAAAAAACAGAATTCTCATGCCTTGAAATATTGATGTCAAATTGTAAGCCACTTATATTCTTGGTTTCTTTCTGTAAACACCTTTTGTGTAAATAATTTAAAAATAAAAATACATCTAAATCTGTACACATGTAATAACTTTTTCTAAATTCTTCAATGTATCAGGCACAGTTCTACGTGCTTTATACGTGTTAACTCATTTAATCCTTACACCAATCCTTGTCTTGAGTATGATTATTAGCTCAATTTAACAGATAAGAAAATCGAAGCACTTAATGTTTAAGCAGCTTGCCCAAGGACACACAATGAGTAATTGGCAGAGCCTGTGTTTGAAGCCAGACAATCTGGCTTGATAGTCTGAGTGCTTAACTATTTTGTTATACCCCAAAATAATACTTGGGTCTCCATTAACTTGGAGAAAATAAAGGAACACCCTAAAACTCTGTGCCATATCTAAGAAACATATACTGGAAAGACATGCACTGGTCACTGTTTTGCTGCCAAAATTGTTTTGTCCTTGAGAATTTCTAGGATTTTGAAGGCCCCACAAAGCTATAGTTCTATGTAAACTGGAAGTATCTGTTACGGGAACTTGCTGGAAAAGCCTATAGTTTGCTTTTCCCCAGCTCCCAAATATCAATTTATAATAATTATATGAAATCACCTTTACAAACCATTTCTTTTTTTGAGGTACCAGGGCTGCTTGTTGTTTGTTGTTTTTTTCAGGAGGCACTGGGACCTCCCATGTGGGAAGCAGGCGCTCTACTGCTTGAGCCATATCTGCTCCCCTCAAACCAATTTATTTTAAATTATCCTGTTTTTATAGAAGGAGTAAAAGGACAAGGCTTTAGCCCCTGAAATTGCAGTTTTAAGAGGCATGCATGAGAACGTTTAAGGTAGCCACTTGAAATGTTTCTGCAAAATCACTGGAGAAGACATCCTAAGTGTTTGAAGAATGAGTTCTTAAGCTTTTGATAGAAATCACCACAATTTCTGGTGGTATTTCAAATGCTATACATTACTTCTGGCTTCAAAAGAGTCTTACAGTTTCACAAGTGATCAAATACTTACTTTTTGGTCTCTGTATCATTCTGTATCAAAGAAAATAACAGAAATTTTAAGTATAAAACAAACCTCTAGATAGGATACATTTAGTGATTCCTAAACTACATGGGTTATTTATAGTGAGATTTCAATTTTAATGGAGAAAAACATTTTAAAAATAAACCATACATGTAGTATCTAATGAAACAACTGACTACCTTATGTTTTCTCTGCTAGGCAAATTACTGCTTGTTTTTGAGTTTTTTCTGTAACTCTTACAAGATGTTTAAGTTTTAAAATATAAATATATTAAATTTTGCTAATATATTTTCTCATATTTCTTTATGCATAGAACTATGAAAAGCCAACACTGTGCCACAGGGCAACTTCTACTGTGCTCTATCCTTCAAGGCAAAGGAATGACTGCTGAGACATGTTTTATAACAAGGCTGGTCTATCCTCATGATTTATATTCTTAAGTGGCCCAGTGGCCCATGAGTGCACATATGCTGCCTTGTGGTTCTCCTGGAGGAAGTATTTGAGCAGCACAGTTTCTTTTCATGTTTCCAGTTAGGGTTAAAACACACCAACAAAACCACCTCAAAGCATACAAGATTAAACACAGATTCATATGGAGATTCAGTTAATTTAGCAAAGCTGTGCCTAGTTTTCAGACATTTTCTTTGTGAGAAGAAATGATTCTTGGATGACTCTTTCGAAAGTGTGGATAGTTTCCAAAAAATGACACATTTTATAATAATAAACCAGGAAAATCTCAAGGGGGTAGATATGCTCTCGATTGAGAATTTAAACATCCATAGACTATGAAATCCATATTTTAAATATCCAAACTTATTCAAATGATATTAGATAAAAGAAGCATTTATGCTAATAAGAAGGCATAACTAATGTCAAAGTCTAAAACTATTTAAAGAGTCTGAAAATAGAGATGTGAAAAAGAACTAGTAAAAATCTGGAGATTACTTACACAAAGGCTCTTTTAAGATTTTTCATGTCTTTTTGGCAGGAAAAAATAGAACTTTTCTTTGTAAATGTTCAGAAGCTTGATATCAAATGCATCCTGCAGCTCTTTTAATTTTTTTTCTAATGTACTGCCAGTCTATGATAGTGCTCACTCATGCCAATGAAGCGAAACTTTATATATAGAAATCTGAGTTCTTAAGACCATGGGGTTCTACTTGTGTGGGCTTCTAGGGATCCAAAGGCCTCCTGAAATTGTATGCAAATATTTACATACATGAGCATATGTTCATTTCCTTGGGAGAGAGTCTATAACCTTCATTTGATTTTCAAAGGGGTAGGGGGTTAATATTTTTCACGTGGTCCTTTAGACAACTAGGAGTACTATTTTTGGCCAAGAAAAAAAATGAAATCCATAAGGAAACTGAATCTATGACCCATACCAAAGCACCACGATCATCCGCCCAAGAATTACTTAAACTTGTGATCTCCTCAATATGTTTTCATAAATTGAATGGTATTTGAAGGTTTGAAACACACCTTCAATTTTGTATGTTTTTCCATTCTGAAGTTTCTTAATCCAAGGGATTTGGTCAGGTTGTGTTCCTTCAGTTTTAAATAGTTTCCCAACCTTTTGTGTATTTCTTTCTTCTAAATATGCCAAGGATCAAAAAAGATGATGTACATGCTCCTTGAAACCCAATGTCTTTAAACACTAGATTAAGCTGATTGAACACAACCTTGCAGTGATCTGGCTAGCTCCTCCTGTGCTAGTGTAGATGCTATTGATATATTCTAAAGCAGTGTTTTAAAATAACTCTCTAACCCAGCCCTAACAGTGCTGCAATTACTTTAAAAGATTCCTGTGGCCCAGGGCTGATTATAGTAGAATGACTAGAAATGCAGTCACCCACGTGCTTCTCTTGGCTAGGTCGGTTCTGTTTGTCATTTTCTCAGTGACTTTCTTCTCTATACCTCTCCCCAGTCCTGAAATAGCAATAATCTTAGTTTCCTGCCCACGTATGCCTCAGAGTCCCCATCCTATTCTTTTAATAGATGCAATTCTGCAGGGTTTCCTTCTGAAGGCTGCAGCTGCACAAATTTAGAGGAGGAGAGTTCACCAGGGAGATATGCAGATGGGTATTGAGTAAGGCCTATCAGAGCTAGAAATCACATAAATGGCAAGAAGTAAAGAAACCAGGAGTTAGGAATCCAGAGGAAGTTTTTTTTAAACCATAGTTTACATTTTTAATCATTTATGTTTTTGATTTTGCATATTTAACCCAATTTTTTCAACTCACTTTATAATTAGCTTTTGATCTAAATATAGGGACACACAAATACTGAAATGCCTCATCCATAGTAACTGGTAACATTTTCAAATGCAGACATATTTAAAACATGTACCCTTCATTTAAAGAAGAGATTTTTATCCCCTTGAAGATCTCTTACTTGAAATGTGGCTATATTTTTATATATTTATTATAACAATATTTTGTTAAAGATAAAATAGGACAAATTGTTACATATACTACAGAAAAGTATACAAAGAGTAATCATCATTGAAATAACTATAGTCAGAAGAAATTGTTTTGTCCTAAGTGATTAATTTTGAAATGTCAAATTGTGGATCTAATACAAAGCTACTGACTTTTTTAGAATGTCTGAAAACATGAAATGATGTATTTTGATTTTTCTGAAAACTGAAGTTTGATTGCATGTAAAAGTATATACTTTTCCACTTTGGATTTCCACCTAGAAATCATATTGAGTTCCATACAATTTCCTTAACTCATTGTATATTCCTTCAAAATTTGCCACCTAGTCTTATAAATTTGCATTATTGCTTTTCTTCAGTCCTCTATATGCATCAAAACTTGATAATATTATATTCACTGGATCCTAGACTTTCTGCAATTTCAACCTTATTTATCATACCTGACTTGCTTCTAATATCTAAACCATATGCTTTTTGAATAAAAAGAAATTTTGACTGCATAATAGTGCAGAGAATATTTGTCCTGTCTCCATATCAGTAGGATTTCACATGAAATATGGAAAGGAAAATATTGATAATCATTATTAATGGACTATGAAGACATTTTAATATTGTACTATAAGTACTTTGCTATAGAAATGGTGTAGTTGGATATTGTTTTATAGAAAACTGGATTGTAAATTGATTTCCTAGCAAGTACAGTAGTGTGACTAGGAAAGGTTTGGCTACTTGAGTAGAAGGCTCATCCCAAAGCTCTTTCAAAGGATAAATAAATAAACAATATTAAACATTATTACTCATTATATACTTAGTAATTGCAAATCTGCTTTAAAATTTTTTTTAAAATGTGGTTACATACATAAGACAACAAATTTGCAATTTTAACCATTTTTAAGTGGACAATTTGGTGGTATTAATTACTTTTACAATGTTATGCTACCATCTCCACTTTCCATTAATAATTTGTTTTCATCACCCAAAGCAGAGTAAGTCGGATTTTTGACTTGTATCAATATGTGTCCATATTTTTCCTGTGTCCATATTCAGAGTAAGCAGAGATGGGGTTTTATGTGATTGCCAAAACAACAAAGTAAAGACAGTTACTCCATCTTTTTCATTTCTGTTGAGCCTAACACAACTCAAGCAATGAAGAGAAGCACAATTGAATATGTCAGAAGAGATGTTATGTTTATTGTATTATATTTAAAGCACAGGCAGGCCAGTCAAGATGATGGGTCAGAATAGCCCCTAAACAACTAAAGAGGGACAGCGATTAACTGTAAAGGAAGTAGTAGGGAGATACTCAAAATTTACTTTTCTTATAATAGCTAACAATTATGCAATAATACCTGCCAGGTCCTGTCCTAAATACTTTACAGTTGTTATCTCATTTTACCCTCAAGTCTACCTGTTGATAAGTACCATGAGTATCCCTATTTTACAGTTGAGGAGCCTGAAGCACAGAGATGTTATATAACTTGCTCAATGTCATACAGTGGCATGACTGGGATTTGAACATGGCAGTTTGGCTCCAGAAACATGCTCTTAACCAATAGACCACACTGCTGACATTGACCTCCTCCCTCCCCAAACCTATCTATTTCTAAATCCCACATGCTATATGTACCTATATTCTCTTTCACATACTTCATTTATAATTGAAAAATTTGTTACTTTAAGGCTTACATTTGAGTTTGGGCTAGAATCTTCTCTGTGTATACATACATATATATATATATAATATTTACCTCATTAATAAAAATACTATCAAATCTCCCACAACTGACATAAATTTTTAAGCTAAGTATTTGTTGATCCAATCATATTCAACCCTAAGAAATTATTTGCTGATTATTATGTAATGAAAATGTCTTTACATTTTATAAATATCTAATTTTTAAAGACATTTTCCAATATTTGGTTCTTGTGTAAATTTAAGCTGCCATATGATGTCAGTTATTGCTGTGAAGTGACAGAGAAGACTGAATCAATAAAACTTTCATATTTATTACATCGTTATTATTGCATAATTTTATTTCTCAGTGTTTTCATTACTCTCAACCCTGCTTTTGTTTGTATATGGTAAGCTTATGAAATTTTCAAAAATATAATTGATTTAGGTAGAGTTGGTGTCTGTTATAGGTAAGCCACCAATCTCAGGCTCTATCAATAATTAATACTCTGGAATATGTTCTATCCCACTTCCAAACACTATGTGACCACAGAATTAAATAAAAGAAATAACTAAGAGCAAAGAGAGCATGCTTTATTATCATTTCAGAAACTGTGCTTGATAACATATTTAAAAGAGGGATATTAATTTTTTTCAAGGAAAGAGAATTTGACTTTTAATATGGAAGAATACAGTGGAGAAGACTTTAGTTTAAAACATGTAATTTCAGAGTATGTCATTCAAATTTCCCCTCTCTTTCCTTATCTTCTTCTCTTTACTCTCCTCCCCTCTCTTCTCTCTGATTTTTAAATACTTTATTGGGTGATTACTATATGAAATGAATTGCATTTCATGTACTTCTTTTTTTTGTTTATTTTTTTGTTTATTTTTTTGTTTTTTTTTTGTTACATATCCTTCCCTTTCTGCTTGTTCTTGCTGTGTTCATTTTTCACGTTCTTCTGTGTCTACTTTGTCTCCCCCCGTTGCAGCAATGCGCCGAGTCAGCTCACCGCGCAGGCAGCTTGCCCTGTTCACGGGCGGCTCTGCTCTGCTCGTGGGCAGCTCTGCTCTGTTCACGGGCAACTTGCCCTGCCCACGGCGGCTCTGCCCACGGCAGCTCTGCCCTGCCCATGGCGGCTTGCCCTCTCAAGGCAGTCTGCCTGCTCGGAGAAGCCCTGGGTTCGAACTGGTGCCCTATCCACTGGGCTACAGCCGGCCCCCCTTCATATACTTCTTATTCATCTTGCAGCCAATTACTTCTTGGAGTTTTTGTCTATCTGAAGCTAAAAATAATAACCTTTATACCATAATCTTTTAAGAAAAGAGAAAATAATAAACATTTGATTGCTGCTTACATAAATAATAGAGTCAGTCTTGTCGGCTTTCTGGGTCTTAAGATTCATATGATTGTCTTCTTATTGCAGTTACTATAAAAATAAGTACTGTAAAATATTGTTCTTGGTAGCATTGTGTGATATGAATGCAAAAAAAAAAAACATTTTACACAAGACAGTCACACATCTCATTCGAATTTGATTAAGATAACTGGGAGCTACATCATCACCATCGCTAGAACAAGTTTTGTAATTCCTTGAATGACACAGCAAATGTCTTATGGGACCCTGAAAGTACTGTGATTTATATATAAATGGTTGGTAAAAAGCAAATTAATTGTTGCTCACTGGGTCAGGCTTCAACTGACTGTTTAAAGTGTAATGGGATAGACCAGGAGAAGAACTGCTCCCTGCCCTCAAATTGATAACTAAAACTTGAAGGGTAAGCGGTTTAGCTATTAGCATTTTTGTTTGTTCGTTTGTTTTTTCAAATATGAAACAATGAAACCTTCACATGATTAATTCTTCATTCCTCTTTACACAAAATTATAAAGGAAATTCTGGGGAAATAAGCTATAGTTGAAAGGGAAGGGATAAAAACTACCTTTGAACTGGTAGAAGTCATAACTTAAAAGTACTAGAGAAAATGTGCAGGTATCACTTGTCAAAGTTATATAAGCCAGGAAAGGTGAGTTGAGTTCATTTCAGTTTGAGAGAACAAGAAAAAGTTTAGCCCTATACATTTTTTATGAAGCAATTTTGTTACACCTGATTTGTATGTAAGCCATGAAAACCGAACTGAGTTTTTCCTATGAAAGCTGGAGGCAAATTTGGCTTAGAGACCAAAAGAATAGTGTTAGAGTACTCTTTTAATCTCTTTCTGGAATGTTGTTTCTGTATTTGAGTTGTAGAAAAATCATCTTGCTTCTACCATTCTCAGTGGCTATATGAAAAGGGTTACTTTTTACCAGTGATGTTGAATAATTCAAGTCATTACTAAATTTCACAGTGCCATTTCTGCCAAACATATTTAAATCCACTAAGATTTGTCATTAAATGTTACGTGTTCAGCCATTAAACAACAGATCATCTGTTCATCTCCTCAATTCCAATCACTGAGATATTAATTATATATGTGAAAGCCAAATTTCTACATTTGCAGTTAACCCTGGCTGCTTGGTTTATATAACTTTCTCTTTTCAATGTCTTGTAATAACAACAAAAATTCCTGTGCAATTGATCCCAGTTCTACTTCTAGGGAGAAATAAGGTGGCATAACACCTATTAGAGTTAAAATGTTAATCTTTTAATTCACATAATTTTGGCCTTTACTCTTTCAGTGGCATTGTTGGGCACCAAACCTCCACCCACTTAAAAAATTAACCAATGATAAAAATAAATGACATTAGGACATGTTTGTTGTTTCTTATTAGTTTTAATTAAGTAAACACGGGTAATAATCTTAGGTTTTGTTACAATAATTTTGCTAAGAAAAGCAACAAATGTGTTTTTGTTTTTATTTAATTTCCCAGTCTTTTCTAGGATATTGGGAATTTCAAATCTTCTCATTAAATTGGTGGCTGGGCTAGTTTTCCTGAATACACTGATGTCATTACAATAACTTGTAGCATTATTATTAATTTTGATTAAAAAAAAACACTGTCTCTTGGATTATCTGTACTAATGCAGAGTGCCTTGGCAAAGCTAATATGAAATAATATATAAGCCAATGATCAATTATGTTGCGTTTTGCGAAGTATTGTAGTACTCTCCATTCTTTCCTTCACTCTAGGAATCAATGTCCTAATTTTGTTTTGCTAAGATAAATATAAAATATAAAGTGGATTTGGAAATTCAGGTACAGTAGAAGAAAGCAGCTAGACATTTTAGTAAAAGACAAGGAAAGAAATAATCTGTGATTGAAATAATACCATGGATAATCCACAAAGTGATTTACTAGACTTTGATATTGCATTTTAAAATGCACAAGATACTATATTGTTTCTTTGATTGATAAAATTTGGCTTTGTTCAGTGTGATGATTAATTTACGTGTCAAATTGGCCAGGCTATAGTGCCCAGTTAAGTCAAATGCTAGCCTAAATGTAGCTGTTAAGGTATTTTGTCAATGTGACTAGCATCTACAATCACTTGACTTTAAGTAAAGGAGATTGCCTTCCACAATGTAGGTGGGTCTAATCCAGTTGGTCGAGGGCCTAAAGAACAAAAAACAGGTTTCTTGTGGAAGAAGAAATTCCGCCTCAAGACTACAACATCAATTTTTCTCTGAGTTTCCAGCCTGGAAATCATCCCCTTGGATTTCAGGTTTGCCAGCCCCAGTGTCTCCCAACTGTGTGATCCAACTCCTTAAAATAAATCTCTTAATATTTACATGCTCTTGATTCTGTTTCTCTGGAGAACCCTGAATGATATAATCAGATTGGTAATTTTAGGGAGAATTGTGCATTAATTTTTTTTTCTTAAAAAGTTCTGCTATATAACATATTATAGTTAATAGTACAATTATATTCTTTCAGTAATTGGTAATAAATATACCACACTAATGCAAGGTGTTAATGGGGGGAAAGTATATGGGAACTCTGTATTTTATGCATGGTTTTTCTATTAATCTACAACTTCTCTAATAAAAAAATTCTGCTAGTTTTGCTACTTTTTGTTTTTCTTCAAATCAATTTTACTTAGTGAAATGGAACTTTAATTAAATCTCTATAGACTCACCCAGATATGAAATTACTCTTTCTGCGAATAACATTTGATAGTTTTATTTCTCTTTTCTGACCAGTTCTAAGTGGCTAAGTGCTCAAATCAATTCTTGTTTTATTCTTGAGTTACAATCTCTAGTTCTTACATACATATATATTTTTTTTCTTTTTTGCTAATTGAGTGATCAGGTTACAGATCCTTCTTCCTCCTTCGTTTATGCTATTGCCTCAGCATTAGGCATCATAAATGTGATTGGGACATTTAAAAAAAAAGTCACTTGCCTTTCTTTTCAACAAGGTATTTTTATAATATTCAGTTTTGCAGTGTGGGACTATCAACTGTGAGCACTGTAGAAAACTTCACCTGGAATACCTACCAGCAGGAATCCTGGGGGGCAAAGATCCTCCCCCTGGCACTGGATGCGGGGCCTGGATGCTATTTAAAAACCCAGCCCTCAGGAAGCTGGGGCAGAACGCCTCGACCCCAATGGCCGGGAAGGATCCTTTTAAGAGATAAAAATTGACATTAATCAATTTTTATATATGTGGAAAAGTTTTTGATCATTTAATTGGAATAAAACCTAAAATCAACAAAGCGTACCTCTCAAGGAAACTATAAAATTAAAAGGAATGGAAAGTCTGTAAATTTCTAAAACCAAACTATTTCTTAAAAAGAAAGCTACTCTTAAATAGTGTCAGAGCAGCAGAGGCTAAGATAAAAATTTTAAACCTACACTTAGAACATTCAGTCCTGCTGTAGAACAACAAAGTGGATATTAGTAGAAGCCATTATGTTGTCTATTGTAGAATTTATATCCACAAGCAGAAAATAGCCAGGATAGTATCTGAGATCTACTCTGAACCAAAGTAACAGTGCTTTACTGTATAGGTCTATCAGTGCTAAGTGTTTAAAATACTGAAAACTTTTACACATTATAGAAATTACACATGTTTTTGAAGTAATGATAAGAAAATCAATGTTCACAATTCTTAATTTGTAACTCTTTTTTATTAGGGCCAATACATTAGAGTTTGCAAAGGTAGAACCATATGCTTTTTTCATTTTTAAGAAAGCTATTGTGAAACGAAAAAATGTAAATTACCTTTGGAAATTTGTTGGTACAATTATATAATGAATCATAGAATAAAAGAGTATAGATTAAAGGACTTTAGAGATCATGCAGTCAAAACTCCTTATTTTATAGATGAACAAACTGGAGAAGGGATATGATGTCCAAAAGCTGGCAGACTTCCAGGACAAAATCTTTCCACAATGAATAAAAAAATAATGATCCAGCTACTCTTTGAGGGATTGCTATCCTTTGAAAATGAGTTGGAAACCTTGCACTGTGACATAGTAACATTACAATTTGGTATCTCAATGATCTGAAAGACACTAAAATCACACAGAAGAAATTTAATATACACACAAAATCAGTGCATGGTCAGCACTGATAACTGATATATCTAATTTTAAATAACAATAATAGCCTAAAACAAGTTACATTGATGTTTTTAAGGAATGCAACTCACTGGGGTCTTCTGGGAGTTCCCTCAGGCCCAACAGTTTTCACATGTTGAGGCCCTCTTCCCACACTCAGATTTAGGAAGGCCTCTGTTTATTTGTGAAGATACTTCACTCTGTTCCTTGACAAACATTTTCTAACTAAAAGCAGTTAAAATTTCAGACTTCTTTGAACTTCGACTAGGATTAAAGGTATGTTGTACTCTATATATCTTGTTTCTATCGAGAAAGTTGTTGCTAAAGCATTTCTGATGTATTTGGAGATGTTTTTATGAAAGAGCAAAGATACAATATGTGTTTCATTGGGGAGGCCCATACATTGTGCATTGGATCAAAGAAGGCATAGAAGGAAAATTATATATTGTGGATAAACTGCCCTGCTTTGTAGTTGATTTTAAGGGGCATTAGTAAAATGGACTTGCCAGGCAGGGATGGGCTACCTTAAACATTAAGAGATGTGGCAAGTGCCAAGTGGTAGGATAGAAAGTAATTTTCAACGACCAGTGAAACTAATTTCTCCTTTGTTACTGCATGTAATATTTATTATGGAACACAAAGTTAATATGCATCTGTGTACAATGTTTCCCACATAAGCATTTACCACATTGCAATGTTTTATCACTGTCTGAGAAAAATGCTCATAACCAAGGTGCTTTACTGAACACTAGCTGGAGATAATTATATCATATATTTATATGGCATTCTTATTTAAAGTTACAAAAAGAAATGGTGCTTTTACAATGGGGAAAATAATTACAAAAAAAGTCCAGATTTCATTAGATGTAGTAAAAAAAACTAAAATAATACAATTTTAGCAGATTATGGATTTATTGAATTATGTAATAGGAAATCTGGTTCAAGAATATTAGATCATAAAGAAAAAGAATAACAGTCATGTACAGGAAAGAAAGCAAGGATATAATGAAATTCTCTTAAAAGAAATTTGAAGAAAAACAAAAGCATGTGGAGCAGTAGCTCTACATAATGTTAATATGCTATACCATTAGAGATTTTTATTTGAGATTTTTCTATTTTTGCCAATGTTATTCAAAATGCCAACTTAGCAAAGATGCCTATTAACTCCTTGAAAGAAACTAAATACAAATAAATATTATTTTATTGCTATGGTTACATTGATTACTGTTCTTGTCATATTTAATAGCAGCTTTTATTTTCTAATTTTACTGCATCACTTATAATGGTTTTATGTTTTGTTTTACTTTACCATGGCTAAAAAGGTATTTCATTTATTTTAGCATCTCTTCCTTAAGGAATTGTCATTTTTTATATCTGGAAAAAGAAACAGAAAAGCTGGTATACATGAATATATATCCAGTTAAGATACAAATGTAATAATAACACTTTATCATTTTTTTCATTAGGGTAAGCCATGTCAAAAAAGTTTGTAGGAAACACTACAGCTCTGCATTTTCACAATTCAATCAAGAGAAACTTAAATTCTTCATTATAATTCCCTATCTTTTAATATACAAGAAATTAAGTTCATGAACATTTTAAGATTGACATTTTAGGATCTGATGTGAAATAATTTGTCTGGTTTGCCCTATTGACAGTTTGCCCTCTCTCTCTAAGTAATTGTTGAATTTATTAAATTATATTGTGACGGAAGACTAAACAATGTCTAAAATCTAGCAGGATAAATGTTAATTTCATGAGTACATTTTAAAGTTACATTCAGTAACTAAGGATTTGTTAATACAAGTTAGGTTTTATATGTGATGAAAGTTTTCCTCTAGCCATTTCAAGTTCAAAATAGAAGATGTGATAGAAGAACATTCTTATATTTATACTATTAACCACATTATTCTTCTATTAAAAGGTGTTAAGACTATGGTGATACATGGGAAAATTACAAATAATGTAATTTATAGAAGATAGTTAACAGTAATATTGTAATATTTTTTCAGCAGTGGCAAAGAAGATACTATATCAATTCTAAGGGCCAACAATAGGGGGTATAAGGTACTATGGGATTTTTCCTTTTGGAGTATGAAAACATTATAAAATCGACTGAGGTGATGATAGCACAACTCTGTGATGAAAATGAGAGCCACTGAAATTACACTTTGAATGGATTGTAGAGGCATGGGACTGTCTAACAGTGAATACTGTGGTAGATGATGGATTGTGGTTAACAGAATATTCTCTAAGGAACTATAACAAATGCATAATGCTAATACAGAGGGTTAATAATAGGGTGGGTTTGGGGAAAATATGCCAAGTGTAAGATATGCTTTATAATTTGTAGTGATATTTTGATGAAGCTCTATCATCATTAGTAACAAATGTTCTACAACAATGCAAGCTGTTGGTGGTGGGGTGATGTATTGGAGCACTGTATGTTATGCATGTTTGTTTTATAAGTTCACAACTTTTATTATACACTTACACATATATAAGTTTATGTATTAATGATATATGTCAAAAATTTTTTTTAAAGATTTATTTTTTATTTATTATATATCCCCCACTTTCTGCTTGTTCTTGCTGTATTCATTTTTTGCGTTCTTCTGTGTCCGCTTGTCTCCCCCCACTGTGG
>PVKH010002712.1:0-26502 GCA_004027955.1 Chaetophractus vellerosus
AGAAGCTAAGCCCGGAGAGAAACGCAGCCCCGGGAACAGAGGAACCTGGAAGCCTGAACCCTGGAGACGTCGGCAGCCATCTTACTCCAACACGTGGACTTGGGTATGGGAAGAAATTTATGCTTTGTGGCCTGGTAACTGTAAGCTTCTACCCCAAATAAATACCCTTTATAAAGACCGACCAATCTTTGGTATATTTTAAAAGGCACGCCTGTGGCTGACCAAAACAGTATGTATTATCTATCTATCCAATATATCATGTATCATCTATTACATATCTATTCCTATCTATTTATCATCATCTATCTATCATCATGTTGTATTCAGATTTACAGTTTCTTCCAATAGTAGTTCTTTATCATTCTGAGATGCACAATATCCATCCCAGCCAAATCCTTATGCATAAATCTACTGACTGTGTAGTTACTCAGTGCTCAGTTTTCCCTCCTTTTTAAATACCTTAGCAAGAGATTTTAAATCAAGTTTCATTCAGTAAATGGTGCAGTGCACATTAATAGAAACTCAAACGAGAAAAAAGTGGAATTTTCGCCGAAAGTGGAAAAAATATCTTATCTGATGAATTTAAAGAATTAAGATATTTGTAAATGCCTCTTTTAAATGTTTTTCTTAATCATTTTTAAACATTTGACAATTTAGCATGCCTAAAACTCAAACCCCAAATACCACTGATTATACACTTTGTATGGTTGTATGCTTTATTAATATGCATCAATAAAAAATTGATTAAAAAAAACAAAAAATCAAATGCTAATTTAGAAGACAGGCAAAAGCTCTTTAATTTTACAAAACATATCTCTTTGTTTAAAGAATCTAGTCTGAACAAATCTTGACATCCTATTTTGTATCTTTTTTCATGCATGTAACTCCCACCAACATCAGTGAACTCCTATTGACTTTAATTTGGACAATTAAATTGAAATCTCTGTATGCCCAACTTGTAATAACATAGGTTAACGACAACAAAAAAATAATTAGTTTCAATGGGAGTTATTTCAAGGTATAGATTGCTGAGTGGGGCCAAAGTGGAGTCGTTAATCATTTTCACAGTTTTGATGGTTTACCAAATTAGAATCAAGGCCTTCTTTTCAAAACAAAATAATAAAAAAAATAGGATACCTATTTTTACTGTGTGCAGGTGGGATCATTCAGGAGTGAAATGAGGAGGCTTTACTATTATAACCATAGTTTCAACATGTGCATGCTTTTTAATACACTATGAAACAACAGTATACAACAAATGAAGAGTAATCTTACTCTTCTTAGAAGAATGCTTGGGTAAGATATATTTCATAGGGAAAATATTTTCTCATTTTTATTTTCTGAGGATATCATAAGTGAAGCTAATGGCCTTACTGAATCAAGCATTTTATTTGGAGTAGACACTAAGCATAACACCTATTTTAAACAATTAACTATAAATAAGAAATGAATACATTTAATTTAGAGAGTGAATTAGCATATTCATTAAAGTTTTTCTCAAAATATTATCAGTTTAATTTTATAAAGCCTTAAAGCTTAAAGTAATAATTCCAAATTTCTTTTTGGGAGTAGACAAAATATATTTTTTGATGGGAAATCAGTATTTTTGTCATAAGTAAATGGCCAAATATAGACAAAAGCCAAGAGCAAAATTTCAAATATGGAAATTTCAATGACAATAATTTATAAAAGCAAAGGGCTTGAAGAACTTTAAAATTTAAGGTGTGATATATTCAAGGCATTATGATATCTTCATTTTTTCAAATATTGAATACTACTAATCATTCCATGCAAACTTGGTGATATTTGGCTTTATACTGAGACTTTAAAATGTGCAGTAATTTTACAATAAACTATATGGAGAAAACTTTGTTTAGAAAAAACAAAACATGAAAGGCCATCCAACATCGAACAAGATGGTAACCTTATTTGTATGCAATCATAAATACATTTACAAAACAAAATTATTGTTTACCTGCTTTACTTGATTAAAATTAAGGAACCAGTAAATTATAAAGCAGAAATGACATAACATTATTTTTGGAGAACTATTTTAGCTAAAGGAAATATAACTGAAAACTTGATGGAATTTAAAAGTGGTTAAATGAAATAAATTAGAAAAGCGATCTATATATTGGCAATGTAGCACAAATAATTATTTTCTGATTAATATATGATATATTGGAGCCATAGTCAAGTGAATAATAATGGGTACTGCTTTCTCTTGAATTATTTCATATTAAGTTGCACATATGACTAATAAATAAAATCATAATACTCCTGAGGGCTGTGAGATGATGCTTATTTCTTTTATTCCATTTAAACTTCCTGGTGTATTAAAACTAAATAAAAATTTTAATGGATAAATGTGTTTAGAAACCTGATACATTTATAAACTCAGGAAACAAAAATATACCATTTTGGGCCAGCTCGATAGCCCAGTGGATAGGGCGCCGGCATACCACATGGGAGGCTCCGGGTTCAATTCCCGGGGACCTTTCCTAGCGGGCAGACCGCCTTGAGAATGGCAAGCCGCCATGGGCGGGCCGGAGCTGCCGTGGGCAGGGCAAGAAGCTGCCACGGACATGGCAAGAGCCGCCATGGGCAGGGCAGGTCGCCCACGGATGGAGCGCAGCCAGCTACCCGCGAACTGAAAGCCAGCCGTGAACGGACGCAGAGACAGCCCACAAGCGGGGAAAGCTGCGCCTGCGCAGTGACCACTCTTGGCGCGTCGCCGCAGCGGGGGGAAGGGGAGATATGTAATAAATAAATAAAAAATATATATATACCATTTTGCCACATTTCCTTACACAACAATTAACATTTTTATTGACTAAATAGTTTTGTATTTATTTGAAACAACTATGCATTTAAAGGAATATTAATCTGGGTATTTTACTTGTCTTCATTACTCTATCATCAAGAAATAATAGGCATAATAATTATTTACATGTACATGGTTATGTGAATTGATATTAAAACATGTTTCTGGGGGAATTATAAACTTTTATCCAGAGAGATACATTTTGGCAAGAGCAAGAAACTATAATCTTCAAAATTAAGTTACTTTTCTAATTTTAACTTTCAGTGGCTTCTTATAACATTTATTGTTGACTATTTTTCTATTTGAGGAAAAGACTAATATTCTCTGATACTGTGGACAGAGAAAATTCAACATTAAGACTATCTAATGATCATAGAATATACATAAAAGAAAAAAATAGTTAATGAACCCCTTTCAGACAGAGAATTTTCTAGATTCTGGATTACCTTAATCAAGCCATATAATGATCACCTTTTCTTTGTCCATAATCTGTCACAGACAATGCAGCATTTAATATTATATCAGCCTAGGTCAGATATATGAGATAATATCAATTCATATAATCTCAATTTTTAAAATGTATATCTATAACTGGTTACATTTCAAAATGTTACTATTTTTCATTTTTTCCCTGATCAAATGAAAAGCATATATTTATTTATAAGAATTAAATTATTACAGAAATATAAAATCATCTTCTATATCCCCATTCTCAAAAATAAAATCACCAAATATTCTCAATCAAAATGCAATGAGTAAAACACTTCTTCTCCCCAAAACTACATTTTTTTCCTCTAAAATATGAAAAATACTATTATTCTGGAAGCTTTAAGAGAATAGTTTGTTTTATTTGATGTGAAATATATTTCTATCCTGAACATTTTTCTTCCCTATAAAATCCAACTACAACAGAATTAGCCTATGATGCATTATAGGGAAGGCTTTTCAGTTATCTTAAAACTTTCTTGCAGCTACTTTTAACTCATTGACTTTATTTTTCAGTCCTAATTGCTACAAATCCTTCTAGCTATTAATGCCTGGGAATACATCTCTTTCTAAGAAATCAGGGTGTGAGAACCAAGTGTGATGATCTTGTGAGTTCAAAAATTTATAACTGTTGACTCTACTAATTTTAGGCCAGGACCCCTGAAACCTAAAACTAACTCTACATCTTAAATAAAAGTCTATTAGCACAAGATAAATAATTCCTCTGAGGGTACAATTTCTTTAGACGGCGAAGTTTGTCTTAAATATATGCTGATCATTCAAAGAAACTGTAAGACATCTGCTTAGTTCTTTCCAAAGTAACTAATTGCAAACAGAAGTTAGAGCTGAACATTTCACGAAATGGTGGGAAATATACCCATAATTCACAATTTCAGAGCATAAAATTTGAGTTCATGTATCCTATTCTCAATTTCCATGTAGACTCAGCAAATATTGAAACAATTTATTATTATTTTTTGTTTTAAAAGTTAATAAAATGCAAGTAAAGAAATATTTTCTTGTATAGAACAGAGTCTCAAACTGATGTGTAAACATGTGGTTGGGGGTGCGGTGTGGACAAAATACTCATCCAAAAAGCTAAAGGTCTAGCAAGAGGCATAAATAGTGAAAAATGGGGTTAGGTGCAAAGTTGATTTGGAAGTCCTTACAGCAAAGAGAATTCCCCTCTTTTCTGGGTCTGGCTAAGTATATGGGAATTTTTTGGTAGAGAGGGAAAGAAGAACATTTCTTTCCTTATGTTTTATGAGGGGGTTCGTAAGAAATTTAAAAAAGCTGTTTTTTCACTGCTTTGAATAATATTGCTCATAGCACTGATTGTTGCCAAAATTCTACTATTGACACTTAAGCAACAGTAAAATCAAGCCCTTTCTCCTTGTGGCCAAAAGTCTCTTTACCTTTCCCTCCAACCTCATAAGTTTATGTGTTTTGGCCTAGTCTCTAACCCTGAACTATCTGTGAAAGTCTCTTAAAACCATTGGCCCTGATGTGTATTCACATTACTAGCCACATTGGCTTAGATTCACCACTGAGTCTGGTAAAATAATTCTGCACTGATGTTTTGTTTTGTTTAGTTTTGATTGATGAAGTCAATATTGAAAAATGGATTAAGGTTAAAGTGGGAGTCCTAATGTGGTAGGGTAAGTTTTCTTGAGTTGCATTCTAATACCTAATATTTCCCATGATGCCTGAAAATCAACTTTTATGCTGCTAATAAGAAATATAATGTGGGTTGCAGAAATTCAGTATTTTGTATTATTTCTATCAGTTAGAATTGTCATATCTGGTAATGAGTCTGAATTAGTGCCCACTGGGGCTACCTAAGTGTTACAACATTGAATGGAGGTGATATAGAGAATTTTATTAGTTTGGGTCACATTAAGACTGATTCATTTCTGGTCCAGGCTATGATCCTAGTTTCCTCAAAATTTGAAGATGGAAAAGATATCAATATCATCTACTTCTGCCATTTCCAAGCCTGGCTGAGCATGAGAATTACTTGGAGAGATATTTTAGAGATCCTGGACACCTGATACACACATATTCTTTCTGTCATTTGGTGTTACATAAAAGCCATTCCAAAATTTATTGACTTTTATAATACCTCCCAATTATTATTTTGCTTAATTGTATGGGTTGGCTGAGGCTCAACTAGGTGTTTTATTCTACTAGTCTTACATCTGGTTTCTCATTGGCAAGCATTCATCTGGGGAGCATGGCTGGGAGTAAGATGTCCAAGATGGCCTCCCTCCATATGACTCTCCAACACAAAACCAGTGAGAGCTATGCCAGGTTATTTAAAATAAAACAAACAAACAAATAACACTTTCGTAATTGGTTGTGATTCAAGTTTAGAAATCAAGGAAGAAATCAATGAGGAAATGAGAACATGTATCCAGAGAGGTTCAACACCATACTTGAGCTATCACAGATGGTTAATGGTAAAGCCTAGCCTAGAACTTAGTTTTTTTGGAAATTATAAGCCTTGCTTTTTTTTCCCACCTCATTCTACATTTTGATACTGTATGTAGAAAAGTGAGGGATTAATATAGTGAGTAATGTCACAGAATCATGCAGCTAATGCAAACTAATTTTAAATCTAATATAAACTCAGGGGTTTTTAGATGGAAAATGCATTTATACATTTGACTGTGTATGTGTGTGTGTGTAGTTGAGGAGTCAGAAAATGTTTTCATTCTTTAGATATGACTCAGTGTTGCATTCCAGGCTGCTGGTCTTTGCTGGGATCCTACTTTTCCCATGCCTTCTTCTTAGCAGATATTGGGGAAGCCAAGGACACACTTAGTGACCATCTCCCAGTTCTTGCCCACCCCCTTATTTTCCCCTCTTGCTTGTTTGTGTGCATGTGTTCAGTATGTTTCCATTTTAGTTTGTTTGTGTGCAGCTGTTCAGTACGTTTGCATTTCACAAGCAATGGCAAGCAACCCAGGGGAAATAATAAATCTCAATCAGTCCCAGCCACTTGACAGGGCACAAAGATTGCTTGATGCATGGCTTTTGCTCATTATCAGGGCCCTCTCCTCCTGGGGTGTATAAAATCTAACACTCATGCCCCTCATTTCTGACGTGAAGTGGGGAGTGCTGAGCTGCTGACCTGAACTCAAGCAGTTGGCTCCCCAGTGGATTGGCCACAATAGGATCACTTCCCTTCTTTGTTGGACACTTTGTGTTGTGTAAATTATAAGGCAGTCATTTGTTGACAGTCTCTATTGTGCCTGAGACTGTGTTCCCATGATGCACTCATTCCACAGCAGACATTTTAGGCCACACAATTGCATTTTCAGTTTCAGCTTTTCCAAGATTCAGGAAAAAAAGGGTCTTCAGATCTATACCATTAAGAACTCACCAGGAGGGGCCAGCTGTAGCTCAATTGGTAGGGCATCGGTTTACCACATGGGAGGCCCCAGGTTCGGTTCCAGGGGCCTCCTTGAGTGGGGAGACCACCTTGAGAAGGCAAGCCGCCATGGGCAGGGCAAAGCCTCCGTAGGCAGGGCAAGTCACCACAGGCAGTGCAAAGCTGCTGTGGGCAGGGCAAGCTGCCACGGGCAGACAAGGCCACCGAGAGGTGAGCTGACTCGGCGGGTCACCGCAACAGGCGGGAGACAAGCAGACACAGAAGAACGCAAAAATGAACACAGCAAGAACAGGCAGAAAGGGGGGATATATTTAAAAAAAAAAAAAAAACTTACCAGGAATTTCAGTGTCTCAATATGCAGGTCAAACATAACGGGAGTATATTTTCTGCAACCCAAGACTAATGCCTATTCACTGAGTCCCTCCCCTGTGTAAGGATTAACAAGAATGAGAATGCAATTATAACTCATCTTTATGGGAAATCACACCCATACCCACATTTGTGTGGGCACCCTTTCTCCTTCTAAAAAAATCCATAACATAGTCATCCATCCTCTAAGCTATTAAAAGTAATCCAAACTGTCTGGTTTGATTACTTTTCAAAAATTTTCCTTGAGGTCAAGATGAAGATGAAATCTGCAAGAACCTCATGTCTCTAGATTACCTTCAAGTCATTCCTTGAACTAAAACATGAAAGCAAACACATAATAAAAAGCATAATATTTCGGTATAAAGCAGTCTAAATCTAGATTTAGAAGAACAAACCAAAAAAAGGAATTATTATATTCAGCACAACTTTTTTCAACATAAAACAAATATTTAGGTTATTAAGCAGGTTATTTGAACTTCTTGGAGAAAAAACCTAAAATATCTCTCATAGAAGAGTCTTCTATTCCTCACTCCTATTCAACTTTCCTTTCCTTCTGGGCAGACAGGCAGATTAGTGTCCCTCTTCCCCTTGTTTAAGCAGGGCCATGTGGCTGGCTCTAGTCAATGCATTGTGGGTGGAAGTGGCAGTGGTGTGAAACTCTCCATGGTTTTTTTCTCTTGCTAGAACAAGCACATCTGCCGTTTTTTTTTTGTTTTTGTTTTTCCATTAATTGTAAAAACAGGATTGATGTAGTCTGGATCACAGAGTAATAACACGGAAGATAGTTTATCTGCAGAGTCACCCAGACTTCTAGCATACTTTGCATGAGAAATAAAAGTTAACTTCTTTGAGCCACTGAGATTGATAGATTGATGAGTTTTGTTTGTCTGATTTAACTGCAGCATATTTTAGCCTACTCCACCTAAGACAAGTCCCTTCTAGGAGAGGGTTTTGTGCTGCATTTCAATAGTTAAATAACATTTAATTATTTTTCCAGTTGTGCTTAAATGTAAATCGAACCTCTCCTTTGGTTTCCTATAACATACCTATGACTGCATCCCAAAACCATGCATTGCTCTGGAGTGGGGAAGACTTCAAGGGGATATGTGGGGTGTTAGTGATAGTATTTTTCATGATCTTTGCATTATTTATACATGCGTGTATTCTTTGCAAAAGTTCATCAATGCTGTTTATACGGGTGTGTTTACTGTTAAAATTTGTCAATCTGTACACTTACAATTTGGACATTTTACTATATAAAATGTTTACTTCATTAGAAAGTTTATTAACAAAGAAAAACAGAACTACCACAAAAGGTATATCACTGTTTTGATCACTTTTGTTTCAAATTCACCCCAAAAGATTATGAAACCTTTAAGTTCTGAAACATGAAATTCTTTTCTTTTTTTAAATTATTATTTATTTTTTTAATTAATTAATTTTTTAAAAAGATACATCAATTACATAAATGTTACACAAAAATTTTAGGGGTACCATATGCCCCACCTCCCACTTCTCCCACAACCTCCCACATATACATTCTTCATTAGTGTGGCACATCACCTGCAATAGATATACACATTTTGGGGCTTTGCCACTAAGCATGGACCATAGTTCACATTGTAGACCACACTCTCTCCCACACAGTTCTGCATGTTATATGATGATATAAAATGGCCTATATCTGTCATTTCAATGTCACTCAGGATAATTCCCAAGTCCCCAAAAAAAACCTGTATTACAACTGCTTTTCCCTCTCCCTGCCCACAAAGTGTCCAGTGGCCACTGGCTGCACATAATTTTCTTATTTCATCCATTGCATGAATTACAGTAAGTCTATAACAGGATACTAGTAAGTCCACTCTAGTCAACAGCTCTTTAAGTCCCTAGAGCTTGGGGTTAATTTATTCTTACAAAATTAATACTTTTTTAGTACTATCAGAAACAGATAAATGGTGAATACCCTTCTGTCTTATGTTAACTAAAGTAACTGAGCGTTCCTTGAAACCTAGATAAACTACACTTAAACTTCCATTATACACCTTGAGGGAATCTATACAGTCTCCAAGATTTCTGCAAATTCTGGAGAAAGGCAGTAGATTTGTACCATCTTTGGTTCAAGGCTTCTGATTCTATTATTGTTTCAACTTATAGATACTATAAGAATGCTTTATGTGCCACCATTCCTCTTCAGAGGAATAGAGAAACAAAGCTCAATCATTTCCTCAATTTAAAATACAAGTAAAACAAAATAACCTAAACTCTCACAAAACACTTAATTATGTAGTAGACTTGACTAAAGATTGGGTAGGATTGTATAAAGAAGGAGTACATATTAAATCAAGGCACGTTAGTGGAAATTAAAAATCATTCCTTCTTTATCTTAAAAGAATATTAGTGAATTTCCATTTTCGGCACGGGCACATAAAGATCTTGGAAGTAATCACTACAGTGCTTACAACAAGAAAAGCTGAACAAACTGAAAATAAGTGACTTTTCCTGGACCCATAAAAGAAATGAATTTTCAGTGCAAGCCTCTACCCCAAATCCAGAGAGATGGACAAATGCAAAGAGTCACAATTGAGATCTTTTTACCTGTAGTATAAGCCACTAGAGCCATAAGGGGTAGGAATAGTTAAATAGTAATATTTCTGAACGCTGGATGTTGACTAACTTAAGAGAGAGAAACTCTTGGGGGTGTGATAATCTGCGGGGCATACAATTTCATAAGTTGTACTCCCAGAACTCCAAAAGATTCTCATGGTGAACCTCTGATAAAGATCTTCTCTTGGCTCTAGGAAGGGAGAGGGGAACAATAATCATTGTGAAATACACCCATAGCATTCTTGTTAACAAAAGCCTGCTTCCCACATGAAAAGACTTTAGGAATGCCTTATCCCAGCTGGGGAAGCTTATTCCTCCCTTTCCAGTACCCCTCCCTACTTGACCTTCCTGTCAAGAAGAAAAGCTATAGCAGTGGGGAAGAATTTATGAAGGTCACAGACAAGCAACTCAGGCCTACAAAAGACTGAGATTTAATCAGAATATTATAGGATGCTTCTCATTTCCCACAGTATACCACCACTCCAACAGAGTACTGTAAAACAGTGGATTACAGCTGAAAGGACTGCAAGACACAGACTCTTTTTGAAGAGGAGTACATTAAGAAATGTCCAAATAAACAAGGGAGAAGGAGAGACAAAAATAAGGATACTAGAGGAGCTTGAAGACTCTGGCATGTACAGCTACAGAAAATATTAAACCCAACCCAACTCCTAACCAGAAAACATACAGCTTACACACTAGAGGTCTGTTTATCTCAGTTCTTTATCCACTACATCCTATCCAGTGTTCAACAAAAAATTATAAGGCATGCAAAAGGGCAAGAAAAAACCCAATCTAAAGAGACAAAGCAAACATCAGCACCAGACTCAGACATGAAACAGATGTTGGAATTATCATACAGGGACTAACAATAATTGATATGTGGAGAGGTCTCAGGGAAAAATAGACAACTTTCAAGAACAGATGTATAATATAAGAAGAAAGAAGGAAATTATAGGAAAAAACAAACAAACAAAAAAGCTACAAAAAAAAAACACCCATTTTAAAAGAAGTGAAGATTGAGAATATTCTCGCTATCCTGATTTTGTGATAATCAGGGTAGGCTAAACATTCACTATGTTAGAAACCATGCATGTGTCCCCAGACCTAGTTTTTCTCCCTAGGTCTGGTTTTTAGAATACTATTGATAAACTAAGCCTGATTTATTATATGACCATCCTGTATGTGAAATGACTGTAACTCTAGGTATCTTTGGTCAACCTTAAAAGATAAGGAGGGGGTCAGATGTGGCTCAAATGGTTGGTCATCTGTCTCCCATATGGAAGGACCTGGGTTTGATCCCCAGGACCTCCTGGTAAAAATAAATAAAAGAAAAATGTAGAAGACACGCAGGCCACCAGGCTCCACGCATGGCTGTGCCACCAGGCCGCATGCACAGGTGTGCTACCAGGCCTCGTGAGCAGGTGAGACCCCCAGGCTCCACACGCGGGTGAGCCATCAGGTCCCACGGAGCCACGCATCAAGATGATGATGTAACAGGAGAGTGGCACAAGAGACAGCCAAGATAAGGACCAGGAACTAAGGTGGCACAGGTGGTAGAACACCTCTCTCCCACATAAGAGGATCTGAGGATCAAGTCCTGGTGAAGACAGGAGGAGAAGGATGAGAAGATAGGGCAGGAAACAGACACAGAGAATTGCCCCCCAAATGGACACAAAAACAACAAAAACGGGGGGGGGGAGGGGGTTTAGAAATAGATAAAAGTAAATAAATAAATAAATCTTTAAAAATAAAAGAAGTGAAGAATGCCTTTGATGGGCTCATCAGTAAACTGATGGGCTCATCAGTAAACTGAGGAAATAATCACTAAATTTGAAAATAAGTCAGTAGAAACTTCCAAGTTGAAATGCAAGTAGAAAAAAAGAATGGGAAAAAAAACCAAATGGAATATTTAAAATTGTGGAACAATTTTTTAAAATTATAATACACTAATTGGAATACCAGGAGAAAAAAGATAGAGTAGAGCTAACGAAGTATTTGATAAAATAATGGCTGAGAACTTTTCAAAATTAATTAATTACAAACACCAAACTGCAGGTACAGGGAGTTCAGCAAAAATCAAGCAGGATAAATACAAACACAAAAAAACAAACTATAACAAAAAAAAATATGCATATTATATTCAAACTGACGAAAACCTAAGATAAAATGAAAGTCTTAAAAAACGACAGAGGGGAAAAATGTCTTACATATACAGGAATAAGGAAAAGAATTACAGTGGACACTGTGCCAGAAAGCATGGAAGTCAGAAAGAATGGAGTGAAAAAACCCACAAACCCACTACCAGGAGTTCCATATCCAGGGAATTTATCCTTCAAAGGTGATGGAGCATTAGATTTTCTCTGAAAAACAAAAACAGGGAACCCACCACTGCCAGATCTTCCTTGCAAGAAATGTCGGAACACCTTCTTCAAACAGAAGGAAAGGGATTTAAGACAGAAACTGAGATCTAAAAAATAAAGGAAGAATGTTAAGTGTATTTTGTCAAATTATATTCTACCAAACACATGTTGTTAATCATAGCCTGTGTTCTTATGGGTGGAAACCCATTGTAAACAAGACTTTTTGAAGATGTTATTTTTAGTTAAGATTTGGCCAACTGAAGAAGGGTGGGGATTAATCTGGATTACTGGAGACCTTATAATGAAAACCTGAAAGTCACAGAAGTCAGAAAAGAAGAGGACATTGCCATGTGATGAGAAGCAGAAGTATAAGCCAAGGAACCCTAAGGATTGTTGGCAGCCAGCAGCAAAATGCCAGTTTTCAGGTGAAAGCAAGCCTTACCAATACCTTGATTTTGTATTTCTAGACCCCATTACCCTGAGCCAATAAATTCTCTTGCTTATTCCAACCCACAGTGTGGTATTTGTGGTAGCAGCCCAGCAAACTATGACATTTTTGGGTACCAGAATAGAGTACTGCTATTAAAAATACCTAAGAATGTGGAAGCACCTTTGGAATTGGGTAATAAGTAGAGACTGGAAGAATTGTGAGGAACTTGATAGAAACAGCCTAGGTTGTTCTGGAGAGACGGTTGGTAAGATATGGACTTAGAGATACTTCTGGGGGGATCTTTGAGGAAAATGACAAACATATATTGGAAACTAGAGGAAAGGCAATCCCTGTTAAAAAGTGGCAGAAGACTTGGTAAAATGGTATTCTGATGTCTGTAGAAGGCAGAATTTGAAAGCAATGAACTGGGAAATTTAGTTGAGGAGACTTCCAAGCTAAGTTTGGAAAGTGCATACTGGTTTCTCTTTGCAGCTTATAGTAAAATGTGAGGTAAGGGATAAATTGAGAACTAAATTCTTATGCACAAATGAACCAGAATTTGATAATTTGGAAAAGTCTCCATTCATCCAGACATCATACCCTGCAACAAGGGCCAGAAGCAGCTCTATCAGGGCCTTCCCTGAGCTCCCAGGGGATGAGATCCCAGAGGATAGAGATCTATGCAAAGGTGTAGCTAAACCACCCCTCACTAAGGAATTTAGGCCTATACAGGAGTACTGCCAGCCTATACTGAAAGGGACAGAGAAGGAAAAAATTGAAGAAAGAATGACTTCAAGAGCAGAACCATGGAATCAGGAACACTGCCCCAGTCTTGGAAAGGGTGAAACTTCTACTGCAAAAGGTCCAGAGGACAAAATATCAATCCACAGATGATTCTCAGACCTTGAAATCTAATGGAAGTTGTCCTGCTGGGTTTTGGACTTGCTTGGGACCAGTAATCCCTGTTGTTTGTCCAATCTTTCCTTTACGGAATGGGAAAAATCTACTCTATGCCTGTTTCACCATTGCATTTTGTATTCAGATAACTCTCTAGATTTCACAGGTCCACAGACAAAGAGGAGTTTTGCTCCAGATGTACCACACTCATAACTGATTTTGATGAAACTTTGTTTCTAGAGTTATTACTGAAATAACCAAAGGCTTTAGGAATATTGATATGGGTTAAAATACTTTGCATGCGGGAAAGAAACATATCCTTTTGGAGTAGAGAGGGCAGACTGTTGTCAGTTGAATTATGCATACAACAAATACTTGTTGTTAATCTGTGTCTCTGTGGGTATGAACTCATTGTAAATAGGACCATTTGAAAATGTTATTTTTATATATGGTTTGGCCAACTGAAGAAGGATGTCCTTAATCTGGAAGCCACAGAAACCAGGAAAGGAGAGGACATAGCCATGTTATGGTGGTAATGGTAGCATAGCTTTGTGAAATTAAAACCAAATTATGTATTTGGATGTTTTTAAAAGGGGAAATTTTAGGTTGTATATACATTGCTAGAATACAAATTTATATTTAAAAAACATGTAGGACTATACAACAGAGTGAACCCTACTGTAGACCAAAGAGATCTCTTCAGCTAACACCTCTAATACATAATTCTTCTGCTCTTGAAGTCATTCTTCCTTCAATTTGTTCTTTCTTTGTTTCTTTCAATCCAGGCTGGTAGTGCTTCTATACATGCCTTATTTTCTTAATGATGCATGGTTTAGCTACACCTTTTCATGGAGCTCCATCCTCTGGTCTCTTACCTTCTGGGATAGAGCCACTCTGGTCTTTTTCTCAAGGCATGATGTCTGGATGGGCTGAAAGTTTTTTTAAGTTATAATTGCACTACTTATTAGTACAATTATAGATATGTTCTTTCATCAATTGTAACAAATATTACCACACTAATAAAAGTGTTATAATATGGTGATAGATAATATATGGTAAGTCTGTATTTTATGCATTATTATTCTGTAAACATAAAACTCTAATAAAAAAAGAACAAGTTACAGTGGCAATTAGCAATAATTCAGAGACAAATGAAATGAAAGTTAGAACATGGGATTCATCAAAGACATGCATAGAGGTAAATTTGTAGCTGTGAATCCTGAAATTAAAAAAGAGTAACTAGAAAAACAAGAACAAAGTAAACCCATAATTAACAGAGAGGAAAACATTAATAGTAAAGTGGAGTAAAATGATATAGAGAATAGAAAACAATCTAGAGAATAAACAAAACAAAAAGCTGTTCCGTTGAAAACAATCAAAAGAATCAACAAAACTTTTGTAAGACTGACAAATAAACAAGAGAAAAAATGCAAATTTCCAAATTCAGAAAGGAATTTGTTGCTATCACTACTGACATAAAAGAAATTAAAAGGATTATGAGAATATTATGAACAGCTGTATGTCAACAAACTAGATAATCTAGAAGAAATGGAAAAATTTTTAGGAATACATCAATTACACAGATTGGCTAAAAAAAGAAAACATTCAAAACCTCTGACAAATACAGAGATTGAATTGATAATTAAAAACTTTCCACCAAAGAAAACTTGGGGACCAGATGGATTCACTGGTGAGTTCTATCAAATGTTTAAAGTAGAATTAACACCAATCCTCCTCAAACTTTTCCAAGACTTCAAGAGAAAGAAACACTTCCTAATGCATTCTATGAGGCCAGTATTACTTGATGCCAAAGCCTGGTAATGACATCATAAGAAATGAATATTACAGACCAATTTCCTTTAAAAATATAGATGCAAAATTCCTTAACAAAATACTAGCAAATTGAATCCAATGGTGTAGCAGTTTGGCATTGTTTATGAATTCCAAAAATAGTTTTTGGTTTATGTTTGTAAACTGGTTGGCCAGAGGTATCACTTTTAATTGATTAACTTACGATTAAGGCTTTGATTGGGCCATGTCAGTAGAACCTTAAGTCCCTGCCCTTTTGGTGGGCAGGGACTCACAGATAATACTACACAGCAGAGCAGAAGAGTTAGTTGGAGTCTTGATGCTGAGTTTTTGAGCTGCAGCCCACGAAATGAACATACAGGAGAAGGACACAGATGAATAAAGATGGATCCCTAGACACAGCAGAAGCCCTGGGGAGAGAGAAAGAGACATTCACCTGATAGTCTACAGCTGGCCTTGTGGAGAGAGCACAGCAACTGAGCCCAGAGAGAAACAGAGCCCCAGGAAGAGAAGAAACCAAGAAGCCTGAACCTTTGCAGACATTGGCAGCCATCTTGCCCCAACACATGGCAATAGACTTTGGTGAGGGAAGTAACTTATGTTTTATGGTTTGGTAACTGTAAGCTTCTACCCCAAAATAAATACCTTTTATAAAAGCCAACTGATTTCTGGTATTTTGCATCATCACCCCTTTGGCTGACTAATACAAATGGCATATGAAAAAGCTTACACACCATGACCAAGTAGGATTCACCCTGGAATGCAACGGTGGTTCAACACAAAAATCAGTCAATGTAATACACTACACAAATAGTATGAAGGAAAATAGAAAAAAACACATGATGATCTCAATAGATGAAGAAAATCCAGCAAAGTATGAAGACATCAAAAAAGTATGAATAGAAAATAAATTTCTCAATGTGATAAAACCCACAGATAATATCTAACTTAATGGTAAAAGACTTAAAGCACTGCTCTTAAGATCAGGAACAAGACAAAACATCTTGTTTCACCATTGCTATTGAATATATTGACTATATTGTACTAGAAATTCTTACCATAGCAATTAGGCAAGAAAAATAAATTTAAAAGTATTCAGATTGGAAAAGAAGAAATAAAACTACCTCTATTTGCAGACAACATGATTTTATATATATTCCCAAAGGAATCTGTTTTGGTCAGCCACAGGAGTGCCTTTTGAAATATACCAAAGATTGGTCAGTCTTTATAAAGGGTATTTATTTGGGGTAGAAGCTTACAGTTACCAGGCCACAAAGCATAAATTTCTTCCCATACCGAAGTCCACGTGTTGGAGCAAGATGGCTGCCGATGTCTCCAGGGTTCAGGCTTCCAGATTCCTTTGTTCCTGGGGCTACGTTTCTCTCCGGGCTTAGCTTCTGTTTCCTTCACGAGTTCAGCTGTAGACCATGAGGCTTTCTATGCATTGCGTCTCTCCACAAGGCAGCTGTAGACTATCGGGCGAATGGCTCACTCCAACATCAGAACTGCTTCTCAAATCTGCTTCTCTAGATCTCTGCAACTCAGATCTACTGCCTAGCCTTTATACTTGAGACCACACCCACCAAGGGGCGGGGCCCAGTTAGTGCCCTTATCATAACTTAATCACGCCCAGATGAACAGATTAGTTTACAAGAATAATCCAATTTATATTTTTGGAATTCACAATTAAATAAAACTCTGAAACCATTACAGAATCCATGAGAAAATTATTAGAGCTATGTGATGGTTAGGCTATTGTGTCAACTCAGCCAGGTAATTGTGTCCAGGTATTAGGTCCAGCAAGCACTGAGCTAATTATAATACACGAGCATTTATGGACTTCAATCACCAGTGACTTTACTGCATGGATGGCTGATTATATCTGCATCAATCAGGGAAATTGGATCAAGAATGGATGATGCTTTTATCCATTCAGTTGACTGCCATTAAAGGGAACTGATTCCAACATTCAGAGAGAATGTCCCAGCTCATCATTTGACAGCCAACTTCTCCCAGAAACTCATCAAGGACCCTTCATTGGTCTTTCATTGGAGCCCCTGGCTTGCAGCCTGCCTGCAGAACCTGGACTTGTGCATCCCCACAGTCATGTGAGAGACTGTTATAAAATCTTATATTATTGACAGATAACTCCTGTTGATTCTGTTTCCCGAGAGAACCCTGACTAAAACAAGCTAATAAAGGAATTCATCAAAGTGGCAGGGTACAACATCAATATGCAAAAAAAAAAAACAAAAAAACCGATTGTGTTCTTATGCCATAAAATCAAACAAACTGAAGAGAAAATTAAGGGAACAATTCCATTGAAAAGAATAAAACACTGTATTAGTCAGCCAAAGGAGTGCCTTTGCAAATATACCAATAATTGGTTGGTCTTTACAAAGGGTATTTATTTGGGGTAGAAGCTTACATTTACCAGGCCACAACGCATAAGTTTCTTCCCTCACCAAAGTCCACGTGTTGGAGCAAGACAGCTGCCGACATCTGTCAGGGCTCAGGCCTTTTGGGTTTCTCTCCTCCCAGGGCTGTTTCTCTCCAGGCTTAGCACTTCCTCCACAAGGTCAGCTGTAGAATATGAGGTGAATGGCTCATTTCTCTTCTCCTGGGGCATCCTCTCCAACATCAGAACCATTCTCAAAAATCTGCTTCTCAAATCTTCTCCCTCTGCCTTTTGCCTTGCCTTTTGTACTTGAGACAACTCCCACTGAGGGGAGGGGCTCAACGCCCTACTGATGTGGCACAGTTAACACCCTAATCATAACCTAATCATGCCCAAATTAAGAGATCAGTTTACAAGTGTGATACAATTTATATTTTTTGAATTCATAATTACATAAAACTGTCAAACCATTACAAATACCAAGGGATAAATTTTACTTTAGGATACAGAAAATTTGTATACAAAACACTGCTGAAAGAACTTAAAGAAGACCTAAATAAATTGCAAGAAATCCCATGCGTATGGATTAGAAGTTAACATTGTTAATATGTCAATATTACCAAAACAAAATACAAATTTATTGCAATTTCTACTAAAATTTCAGCAGCTTTCTTTTGCAGAAATGGAAAATCTAATCATCAAATTTATATGCAAGTTTCCCTGAATAGTCAAACTCCCTTGCAACAAAAGAATAGGGTTGTATGACTCACAATTCCTGATTTCAAATTGTATTACATAGAGTCAGTAATCAATACAGTGTGGTACTGGCACAAAGATGGACATGTAGACAAATGAGATAGAACTTAAAGTCCAGAAATAATTCCACAAATCGATGGGCAATTGAAATTTTATAAAAGTACATTGCATGTACTTAATAAAAATTTTATTAAGTACATACAATGGGGAAAGAATAGTCTCTTCAATAAATGGTGCTGGGAAAACTGGATATGCACTTGCAGAAGAATGAATTTAGACCCCCTACTCCATACCATATACAAAGAGCAGCTCAAAATAGATCAAGGACTTAAATATAAGAGCTAAGGCTGGGGACCGGCTGTAGCCCAGTGGATAGGGTGCCGGTTCACCGCATGGGAGGCCCCGGGCTCGGTTCCTGGGGGCCTCTCCAGGCAGGCAGACTGCCTTGAAAAGGGCAAGCCACTGTGGGCAGGGCAAAAAAAGCTGCCACAGGCAGGGCAAAGCCACCATGGCCAGGGCAAGTCGCCCGCGAATGGAGCAGAGCTGTCCGTGAATGGAAGCAGACCCGCCTGTGAACGGAGCAGAGCCTCCTGCGCGGTGACCTGACTTGGCGCATCGCCGCAGCAGGGGGAGACAGAGAAGACACAGAAGAACGCAAAAAAAATGAACACAGGAAGAACAAGCAGAAAGGGGGGGATGTGTAACAAGAAAAACAAACAAACAACAACAACAAAAGAGCTAAGGCTATAAGATAGCATAGGGACAATATTCATGACCTGGGATTCAGCAGTGGATTACTAAATGTGACCAAAAGAACAAGCAACAAAAGAAGCAATAGATAAATGTGATTTAATCCAAAATAAAAATAATGTGTATCAAAGGAAATTGTCAAGATACTGGAAAGACAACCTATAGAATTGGAGACTAGAGTTTCAAACCATGTATCAGCTAAGAGTTTAATATCCAGAATTATAAAGAATTCCTACAACTTAACAACAAAACTCAACCAAATTTAAAAATGGGCAAAGGACTTGAACAGACATTTCTCCAAAGAAGATAAATAAATCACCAATAAAAATGTGAAAAGATGCTCAACATCATTAGCCATTAGGGAAATGCACAATAAAACCACCACTTAACATCCACAAGGATGGTTATAAGTGAAAAAAATGGAAAATAAAAGTTGGAGTTAATGTGGAGAAATTGGAACTCCAGTGCACTGTTGGTGGGAATATAAAATAGTTCAACCACTGTAAAAAGCAATATGGCAGTTCCTCAAATATTTAAATATTGAATTATCATTTGACCTGGGAGTCCCACTACTATCTATATACCCAAAGAGAGTGAAAATAGGGTTGCAAACACGTACTTGTGCTCCAATCTTTATAGCAGCATGGTTCACAAGAGCCCAAAGCTGGAAACAACCCAAATGTACTTCAGCAAATGAATGGATAACCAAATGTGGTACAAATACACAATGGCATATTATTCAGGCAATGATAAAATGAAGTTATGAGACATGCTGCAACATGGAAGAACCTTGAAAACATAAGCTCAGTGAAACAAGCAAGACACATAAGGGCAAACATTGTATGATATTACTTATAAGAGATGACTAGAAATAGCAAATTCACAGAGTAGAAAGCATATTATAGTTTCCCAGGGAAGAGGGAATAGAGAGATGGTGAAAGGGGAAGTGTTTGTAAAACTTAAAAATCAAAAGAGAGAATAAAAGAAGGAAAAAAGATCTTTATCTTCTGGGACTTCTGCAGATTGGCATCTCACTAAGGCAAGTATAAGTTAGGCACTTGGAGAGTCATTTTCAGTCCTTCTACATACAAGAGACAATTTATCTGCTCAGCATCTCCAGAGTCTCCCAAGCTTATTTTGATTTTCCTTCTTTCTCATCATGTTCCTGATTGGGTCAAATTCTAGAAAGAGGCACATTTCTTTGGAGCTGGAGTTTGAGGCCAAAACTGCTAACAACTATTAGGCTGAGTCCAGATCAGTGTGAATTTGAAGAGCAGAAATGAATATACCAGGCTTGAAAAAGAAAAAGCATCATGCTTGTCTTGCAATTGAAATTTTGTTTTTTTCTCACCATCTCTTATCTTGCTTTGCCTGTGACTGAGAACTAAGGCTACTTTTTGCTCATGCTTAGCTAATAGAAAATATGACAATTTCTTTAAATCACCAATGTGGTCTTAATACAACAAATTCAGTATTCAAAATTAGAATTCCAGGACCAGATAATAATGAAATATCTTAATTTAGCCAAGGGTGAAAATCTTCTCCTCAGCAATCTCAGACTTACTTCAGATATGAAGACTGCATTGGAAATAGGGAGGGTGAGATTAATTTATGCAAAATAGTTATTTCTGTGACTCCCCGCCCCGAAACAAATGTGGTAGGGAGGGAGAGGAGAAGGAAGGGAGTTAGGACAGTTTTCACTTGATCTGTCCATTCTTACTTTGTTTACACACTTTTGTCCTATAGGTGGTTTTCTCTAATAAGGTATTTTCATGGGCACTTTGTAGTTTCCCTAGTGTACTCCAAATAAACTATAGTTTTAAGGGAAGCTGGCTAAGAAATGTTGATGTTTAGCTTTCATATATATATATATTTGGTGAATTCATATATATATATTTAGTGAATTTATATATAGAATATATATTTATATACATATTAGTTATAGCATAGTAAATATATTTTTATATATTATATAAGTACATGTTAATTGTATTTATATATATTTAAAGTCACATCTAAAATGTCTATAAAACAATATAAATAAATTTAATTATATAGAGTGGCTACTTCTCTATAATTAGGATACTAAATATTGTCATTTCCTCAGAGTTATTATTTTTCCTGTTCTTACAGCTTTTAATATCAATGTGAATAACTGGATCTTTTAATCCCAGATCACCCATTACTTCTACCCTAGGAGTATGCAAATGATAATTTTTACTTACTCTTCCATAGCTGTGGCTTTATGGCTTCTGTGAATAGTAACATTCATAAATATATGGAGCTGGTTTTTCATAATATCTCCAACATCTGTTCAGTATTGCCTTTGACAGTGATACTAATTTACCTGAGGTGATCATAATTAAAGAAAAATCCTTATAATCAAAATAAATGAATAAGCAGAGAAAGATGACTTTGCAAACAAGAAAATGATAAACTTAGATAAATGTACAGATATATTCATTGTTAATTCTCATGTAGGAATTTTCTTTCAAATTAAAAAGTCTTAGAATAATGCATGGGTTTTATCAGAATCATCACTACCTGAAAACATTTCTAATAAAGCAATGACAGTAAACATCATTTAAGGCAAAGTAATGATCACAACTGAAATTTAGTAACAGAGATCAAAGCTTCAAGTTGAAAATATTCATTATGTTCTTATTTGATATTTTAATAATTTTCCTTTTATGAAGCATTGATATGAGAAATTCAATTATAAAACATGCTCTTATCCATACAGATGTTGTGATGCAATAAGAAAATTCAACTTTTTGCAGTTTTTAATACTTCATGTTATATGTTGTTGGAAATTTCAAAATCATATACTATAATATTGAATAAAAGGGAACATTTAGTCAAAATCTGAATATTCATGTAGTAGCTTTATTTCAATTAAGTTATCATTTAACTTGAGTTAAAATCCTTTTCCATTGTTTTAAAGAAACAAGTAGCTAGAGTAGCCATAGTTGTGATTCTTTATAGATTTTTTTATCCTTTAAGGTAGAATTTCTCAGAAAACAACTTTCTTCACTCTAAAATGCAATTTATTAATGTTAATAATTTATAAAATGATTTAGAAAGCAATATGATATAGTCAGAAAGTAATGAATGACTAAAGGCTAAAAAAAACCTTGTTAAATTCTTTTCATTATTAATTTTCAAATGCTGTTGAGTTGCATGTCTTTTAATCTGCTACAACATCTAACAGAGTAGTGACTGTCTTAGTAAAGGTGCTAAAACACATTGACTTAAATTGAAATGTTAAAATAAAAGTGAGATTGTTCATCAGATTTATGACCATGTGCTGTGGTCTAGCAGCCATCTCCCAGCCTTCACCTACCCTTCCCCCCTTTTCTATTGTGTGCAGATGTTTCAATATGTTTCCGTTCTGCAACCCCTGACCAGGAGATATTAGGTCTATTGGAGTGGCCTGACCATATCTTAAACCCTAAAGCAGGAACAACCAGTTCCTGTTGGCAGTTATAGTTGCTATCAAGCTGGAAACTCTGTGGCAGGGTCCTCTCTTGCTGGGGTGTATAAATGCCCTGCCCTCAGGTAGCACAGATTTCTCTCATCTCTCCACAAGACCAAGCAGTTGGCCTCCCCAGGAGACAGGGCATGATGGGATCTCTTCAACCTTTTGTGCTGAGTAAATTATAGAGCAGTCATTTGCTAAAAGTTGCTGTTGTGCCAGAGAACATGTTCCCATTATGTGCCGTAAAGCAACTTGCTCTATACCATTGTTCTAGCAAATATTTTTGAGTGAAAAACTAGTAAAGCTGTTTGATTAAAGCAATTTTTTTGTGCTTGACTATCTTCTTTAGCCATCCTCTGGAAAAGCAAGTTAAAGCTCTTCATATATTTATTTCTGTCTTCAATGATCTTTTTGAACCGATGTGAATAACCATTCAGTATAGTAAAAGTGAATTCAGCGGCCTTGAATATATTTCAATGTACAATTCTTGCTCCCTTAGTAGCCCATTCACCTTGCAAAGGAAAAAGCTGTCTCCATTTTCCCGAGCATTCAGGCATGGCAGACACGCAAAGTAGAGAAGCAGCATTCTATACACTTGTGTACAATGTATTGAATAATACTTGACATTTTTGAAGTGAAATGAATTTTTTAATACATTGGCTGAATTACTTATCTAAAGGAAATTTGGATTGAATCCTTTTATAGAAAGCATTTTTTTATTGGTATGGAATTAGTTGTACTTTAGAAAATAGCACAGACAAATTAAAGTGCATGAATCCATCTTACCCATAAAGTAAGCAATTATTGAATTATTATTCAGGATCCTTCAAGGTTAGTGAAATACATAGCTTTTCTCTGCTATAGCTTTTTTTAAATAGGTTTACTGTTTTTTATAAAACATAATAATTACCAGTTTTAAAGAACTATATTTGGGCCCGGCTAGATAGCTCAGTGGATAAAAGCGCACTGGGGTACCACATGGGAGGCCCCGGGTTCGGTTCTCAAGGCAGACGGCCTTGAGAAAGGCAAGCTGTGGGCGGAGCAGAGCAGCCGTGGGCAGGGCAAAAAGCCCCCATGGGCAGGGCGGAGCCCCCACGGGCATGGCAAAGTCACCCGTGAAAAGCGGAGCTGCCGCCTGGGAACCGCGGAAGCCGTGCAGCCCGCAAAAAACATGGAGGACTGCTGCCCACAAAACATGGAGTGGAGCCGCCCGTGAAAGCGGAGTGGAGCCACCGAGGAACGGAGCGAGCCGCCGCCACAGAGGGCCGACTTGGCACGTCACCGCAAAGACGGGGGAGACAAGAAGCAGACATAGAAAAAAAAAACACAGAAGACTAGACACACAGCAAGAGCAAGCAGAAGGGGGGGGGATATGTAATAAATAAATAAAAAATAAATAAATCTTTAAAAAAAAAAAAGAACTATATTTTCTTCCATAGCATTTGGTATCAGTGCAATGTGATATTGTTGGAATGAAAATACTCTATGTACCTATGAGGTGTTCATAGCTGTGATTACATGATACAATTCTAGAGGTAAGTAAGGTGGATGGAAGCAGAATATAGGTAATTGAGAAGCCACAGTTCAAATTCAAGTGAACTTTTCCTCACAGCCTTTATCAAATATAATTCAACTTATTCTAAATTAAAGGCTAGTATAGAATGAATTTATATATCTAATATAAAATCAATAAAATATTATAACTAAAATTTGAATTTGGTTATAAAATTAAATCTTAAAAGATGATTTATTGTCCATGTATTTATGAGACTGGGAGTGTGCATAACACATAAACTCTCTATGATTTATAGCTTAACTCATAAAATTTTTTGTTGTTTAATTAGGTAAATACCAGAGGAAGGAAGTCCTAGGGTTTGTTTTCCATGGATAAAAGAAATCATTGTAAATTTGTGTTCTATTTTTACTTTCCTTCTGGTCTCATTGGTATAAAAGCAATTTCTCTCACTTATGGTTACAAAATGACATTGCACATAAAAACCTCTAGTAAAAGGGAAGTGGGAAGCAGCAAAAGGGCTTTCTCTGGGCAAACTTTCCCAGAAGCCCAAAGAAGATAGCTCCTTCCAGTTAATTGACTAGATCTAGGTAACATGATTACCCTGAAATGAATAACTGGCAAAGGAAAATAGGATTGTCAGGAATGACTTAACTCAACTTGGATTCATTTCCCAGGTTGACTTCATTTCCTCACAAACCAAAATATAGTTTTATAAATGAGGAAAAAGTGGGGAATGACTTGTGCATAGGCAGTAAACAATATCTGCCACAGTCACTAACACATCATATGTACATACAATTTTTACATATTTATACATATTGTAGGTATATTGTATTTTATAAATATCAACACTTTGAAATTGATTTAAATCTGCTTTATATTATAGTTTATGTTATACACTTGTTGATGTTTCATGTGCAATTGAAAATAAAGTGTATTATGAAGTTTTTGGTTGCAGAGATCTATGAATATCAATTAGGACAAGGTTGTTAGTATTCAACAAATATTTTATATTCTGACTATTCTTTTCTTCCATCAGTTACTGAAAGGTGGCTGTTAATCTCTCCAACTGTTGCTATGCATTTGTCTATTTATAACTTTAGTATTGTTAGTTTTTACTTCATATATTTTGAAGCTCTGTTTTCAGGTGCATACACTCATATGATTATTAAAAATTATCAGAACTAATAAATTCAGCAAGTCTGCAGGATATAGGAATATCAATATATGAAATTAATGACATTTCTATTCAGTAGCAATCAAGAAACTGGGAATGAAATTAAGAAAATTCAATTTACAATGGCATCAAAGTAATAAAATAGAGCCCTGGCAAGATGGCAATTCAGAATAAGGAGCTTCAAGAGTCAGCTCGTCTTACAGGGTAGTTAGTAATCTAAACAGCTAGCTAACGTACCTGTTCAGGTCACTCAGGAGACCAGAAAGGCATCCTGCAACATCCTTGAAAGAATGGAAGGAGGAGACTGCCCATTTACAGTAAAGATTCATGAGTAGAGCTCTCTAAGCTGTGGAGGCCAGTGCCCATCCTCTACTGGCAATGCAAGCCACCTTGGGAGATATTCTGCAGCTGGAGTTGAAAGCTCTATTTCCCAAAAATGGGGGAGAAAGAGATGGTTGGTCACCAACTTCAGCTACTGATTAGTAAATTCAGCTGGCTAAAGAATAATCCTATGAACAGCTAAAGTTTGAAACTTTCCAAGTCAGAAAGAGGCTGGTAGCCACCATTTTAACTCCATGAAGGGAAGCAGGACTGATTGAAATCACCATGATGGTAGGGACCAGCTTCTTTCCACCCAGATTGGATTGCAGCTCTAGCTTAGGCTCCAGCCCCACCTCCAGCAGGAAAGAAGTTGGGGGGACCTGCACCAGCCTCCCCATGCAATTGCAGCACTTTTGGTTGGCACAGACTGGCTAGTCAGACATGTGGGCCCTATCCCCATCCACCCAATAAGATCGGAGGGGAGCTTGTTACCTCAGCCTCTCCCTGCACTTTTGGCCTGTACAAATTGGTTTCTTGAGTGCCTTCAATTCCAGCTCCACAACACCCACATTCCCGTAGAATAAGAGGGGGCTGGTATTTCTTCAGCCCTTCTGGGAAACAACAGGCACTTTTGGCCTACATGAACTGGTTTGTTGATCACTTTCATTTCCATCTCCATCCCTGCCGCCCCGGCTCCATAGGATAAAAAGGGACTGGTGTTTCCTCAGCCTCTCAGAGAAACTGCAGGTGATTTGACCTGCACAAACTCAACTGTTGGATGCCTATGACTCCACCCCACCTTCAGTAGGACAAGAGGGGCTGATATGTCCCCAACCTCTCTGGGTAACTGCAGGTGCTTTGAGCCCACACACACTGAATAAATAGGAAACCTGTAGCTCCATCCCTTTCCCCAACTAGGATAGGAGGGGG
>PVKH010002713.1:0-17196 GCA_004027955.1 Chaetophractus vellerosus
AAATCTAATCATGTAGGCCGAATGCACCTGCAGCTGCCCTGAAAGGCTGAAGGGGTACTGTCCTTTCTTTCCTTTAGGGGGTGGGGATGGAACCACTGATGCTCACCATTCAGCCCTTGTAGGCTGAAAGCGCCTGCCATTGCCCAGAGAGGCTGAGGAAACACCAGCCCCCTACTACCCTATTGGGGCGCCAGGATGTAGCTATAGATTATCTGGTCTGTGTGGGCTGGAAGTGCCTGCAGTTTCCCAGAGAGGATGAAGAAACACAGCTCTTCTCCTATCTTATTAGGGTGCTGGGATGGAGCCCCAGGTATCCGACTATTTAGTCTGTGCAGGCCGAATGCACCTGCAGTTAACCGGAGAGGCTGGTGCAGGTCCCTCCATCTTCTTCCCTGCTGGAGGGTGGGGCTGGAGCCCAGGCTAGGGCTGCAGTCCCATCTGGGTGGAAAGAAGCCGGTTCCTACAGTCACTGTGGTTTTCAGTCAGCCTCGCTTCCCTTCTTGCCGGGGGCAGAGTTAAAGTGGCAGCTATTGGCCTCTTTCTGACTTGGACAGGTTCAAACTTTGGCTGTTTTAGGATTATACTTTAGCCCACCGAATTTACTAATTAGTAACAGGAGCTGACTCTTGGAGCTCCTTATTCTGCCACCATCTTGTTGGTTGTTTCCACAGTAATATTTTGATACCAGGTAACCACTAATAAACGAACTGCAGAGTTGGAGAACAGTAGAAACTTCTGGATTTTATCAATGAAATTGCACTGGATATATGCTCTCAGTAGTTGTTCTTGTTTGAGTACAAGAAATGGAAGCTTGCTCCAGCTAAGTAGTAGCATCACCAATTACACACCATTCCCCAGATTAAAGATTTCTTATTTTTGTTCATTCATCAAAGATTGGTTTGGAGCTCTAAATTTTCTGGGCAAGAAGAAAAAAAATCTTGCCAGCTAATCCCAATCTGTTTCTCATGATACAAATGGAATCTGTATTAGTTAAAAATTCTTCTTTTGGGGGTAAACTGTTAGCATTTCACTTTTCCACCTACCCCCCTTTCTCCTCTTCTAGATGGCACCCAGGTTTATCAGAAAGCTTCCTCTGCACTTCTGAGGGAGGGAGGAGCCTTGAATCCATGTGAAGGTCCTTGTCCCACTCTCCAGTCCTGGCTGTCTTAGACGGAAATGATGCCTCTTTTTCAACTTGTCATTATCTACCTGGACTGCATTCACTGTAGAATGGATTTTCTGGTCAGCTTTATCTTTCTTGGTTAGTTTCCCAGATGGATTAAAATCCCAACTAACTCACTTGCTGGCTACGGTCTTTATCAAGTTGTTTAACGTGTCCTCAGTTTTTTCTTCTGTAAAATGGAGATTGTTTTGAGGGTTCAATGAGAAAATACCATGTCTGAAATGTATTAAGCAGTAAACATTAACATTATTATTATTATTATTGTGTTAGGGAAATTACAAAGTAGGCAGAGGAAACAGCAAATTTAGAGGCACAGAAGCATGAAATTGCATGCTAACTACTATTATAAATTCTAGTTTAGTCTCAAGGTTGGTGTCAAACACATGAGGCTATACAACCTTCTGTGGGGATTTTTAGTGTTCCAAACGCTAAGCATATGAGAAGATCATCAGCCCTACTACATTTCCCAAGCTTTTCTAACCTCAAGTTTGAAAACCAGTAACTAGACAGTTATTGATAAGAGATCAATTCAATTGATTTTTGAGAAACTCAAGAAGGAAGGCACTTGCATCTTTACTCCGTCTGGCTTTCAATCATTTCCTCGTAGCTCTTGAGGCCTCACACTAATTTCACAGCCATCGCTTGATCTTTCTGCAAATGTGAGAAAAGATCATTCCAATACTGACTGTTAAAAGAAACCCTGCAGGGGCTTCTGACTGCCTGGCCATTGTACTTTCTAAATTAATCACTTACAAGGCATATATATATATATATGTACTGGTAGTTTCATTGGCCAATAAGTGTATTCCTTTACCAGGAGCTCTGCAGCTCTTTTGCTCACTTAGTCATTCTGCTCACAAGGATATCACATTTTTGGTTTTGAAAGACCTCAGTCTTTATTCTCCTAAGACCTCTAGTTAAACAGTCCTTCCATTTCCTGTGGTTATTTCATAAAATAATAACTTCAGTCTTTCAGCAAACATTTCATAGCATCTACAATGTGTTAGGCTTTGTTTCCTGGGTAGAGAACACATTCATTAAGAAACATAACAATTGGTTCCTGGGGGCATAAGAAAATTATGATACCATTGTAGAGTTTGGATGTTGGAAGTGTTCTTGAAGCTTATTTGGTTCAACTGATGGTGGAGCTCACTGGACAGCATCAAGGTCATTCCCCTCCAGCTGTTATCCTGGTTTTCTTCTTTTCCTACCCAAATTTAATGAGGTTTCTGTGTATGTTTCTCCATTTTCTCACCTTCCACTACATTCTGTCTTCTGCTTCCATCACTTCTAGGAAATGACTCTCTAAAAGATCCCAGTAATATCCAAATCACCAATTCCATGCAAACTTTGCACTCGTCATATTACATGGCCTTTGAGCAATGTTGACCGCTACGTTCTTAGAAGTGTCCTCTTTGACTTGCCTGGTGCAACATTCTCCTGTTTCCACCCATGCCTTTGGTCACTCCTTCTCAGTGCCTTTCACAGTTTTTATTCCTCTACCAAACAAACATCTAAAGACTTGGGGCTCCATGTGGCTATCTTGCTTTCTCAGTCTAGGCCCTCTCCCTAGGTCATATTTTCTATGTCCATGACTTCAATAACACCTCAAAGGCGACAACTTCAAGATTGATATCTCCAACTGAGATTTTTTTGTCCGACCCGAGATTTCTACCTGAATATGTTTCACAGGGAAATACCACCAAACATCTCCCAAACTGACCTTCTAATCTTCTCCCCAAAATTATGCTCCCTCTCCAGTGTTTTCTATCTCAACAAGTATTATCTCCAAACTGCCAGTTGCTTATGGCTGTCACCTCAGTCATCTTGGATTTCTCCCTGATTCTCAGACACAAATGTATTAATATTCAAATATTGGCAAGATCCCTTCTAAATATTTCTTGAACATAACCACTTTTTTCCATCTTCATACCATAACCCTAATCCAAGTCACCATCTCTGCTATGAGATCTTTCCAGAGTCTCTTACCAGTCTTTACAAATCTTCCCTTGCCACTCTTCTGGTTATTTTCCCAATAAGTGATTTTTAAGGTTCTTCCGACCCTGTAACTCCCCTGCTTAAAACTCTTCAAGAACTTACTATTATACTTAGGTATAGACCAGATTTAACATGGCTTGGGAGTAGCAGCATGATCGTGTCCCTCCCTAACTCAGCCTCATCTCATGCTACCTTCCCCCTCTTTGTGACCTCTCATTCACACCCTCTTTGCATCCCTACTGCTTGAAGCTGATTTCCATTTTGCTATTCCTTCTGCCATTTCTCGTTATCCAACTAGTTCTGACTCATCTGTCATATCTCGGCCTAAATATATATTTCCTTAGTGAGGCTTCTCTTGACTCTCAGAGCAGCTTAGGTGTCTCTTTTATGCACTCTTACTTCACAATATATTTATCACAATTATAATAATGTGGGGATATTGTATGATAATATGTTTATATTCTATTTCTCTGATAAACTATGAAAACTATGAAAGCAGGGGTCCTATCTATATTATTAATTTTTATGTCCTCATTCCTAGCACAGTCTAAAAGTATCTGTTGGATGGATGAATGAGTTAACCTCCAGTTTCTGCTTAAATGCTTTACTTTTCAGACAGGAAATTTTGCATTTTCCCTGAGTTATTTCACTGGTTACTACTAATGTGGGGTGAATAATGCCTATCTGATAGTTTTGTTGGAAGGAGTAAGTATATTTTGCTTCCACTAATATTTGAAATTCGGCAGGAGCAGGTGTTTGGAGAATGTCCGATGAATAAATGGAGGTATGAAAATTGACATACAGAAAACTTTGGGCTTCTCGGAATCCCCTACAAGCCATTTTCTAGAAGGAGAATCAAATAAGAAAATAGGCAACTGCAGCGTCAAGACTGGAAAAATAATCAAATAGGAAGCATGTTTCTGGACTAATTAGAACCTGTTCCTACGTGAAGAGTAGCACATTGACTGGTGAGGTCCCACACCGAGAGGCACGGCAGGCTTTCTAAATGCTCTCCCCCCTACTTGCCCGTGTCAGGTTCACAGAACTGTTTTCTGAGGTCCAGAAATAGAATGGAATACCAGATGCGTGAAGTAACCACACCGGGGGACTCAGCTGTCACAGTATTAATCTAGAGAGCAAAAGATACGGCTTCAACACCACCTTCATTTAATTAAATTCATCTAAAAATAATTTTACTTTTCAGGGACTATGGTGAGGACGCACAGAAGAATGCTAGTTCAGGCAAACCTCAGCACATCTGGGGCACTTCCTCTCACCCCCACAGAAGAGAGGACCAGGTGCCTTTCTAGGAAATAGAATTTTCTGAATTGTTCCATTGTTCTGTATGAATTAATGTTAATAACCAGAGATAGTTTGGAAGAAGGCAGATTATAAATAACAAATTACAACCCACCTGACCACCTAAAACACAAATGGGTTAGAATTCTCTCTCCCTTTTACAAATTTTCTCTCTCCCTCCTTCCTCTGTTTTAAAAAAAGTATTGGTTTTATACACGGCCAAACATATATCTTCCTCACCATGCTCCACCTCCCCCTTGGCCAGGAAGTAGATTATTCTATTTAAATTTCATTGTGAAAAAAAGTAGAGTTGACAAGAGGGCAGACAGGACTTATGAGATGGGGCTTTGGGTGAGGTAGACATCTTCCGAATTGTGAGGCATCTTACAAGCAGCAGGTTCTTGGACAAAGTTGCTTGGAATTTTCAGGGCTCAAATCCTTCTCAATAAAACATGGATGAAGGGTTGTGAGATTGTTTGTGAGATGTTTTCCATCTAATCATATAGAGCACTAAGTATAGTATGTGGCACATAATAAGTGCTCAATAAGTATTAGCTGTTTATTTTAAAAATTATTTTGGTTTTATAGTTTAACAGTAATCATTAATTAATAAATAACTCCCTAGAAAGATATTTAAATTCTTTAAGCAGTAATTTATTATTCCAGGATCCCTCTCTCCTCAGTTTTCTTCCCCACCTGCCCATGAAGTCATAGAACCTTGGAGATGGAAATAAATAGGTAAATAGATGAAACAATTGTACCTTTCAGAGACATTCCTGAAAGTATCCAAGCAAAGCCTAAATTACACAGGGGATCCAAGCCTAGAAGAAGGGGAGCTTGTTTCCTTAATTTATTTAAAACTCTAAGGTTTGATCCCTCTATGCTTTGGCATTCATGCAGAAAACGTTATTGAACATCTACCACACATAAGGCCCTGTGTTAAGAGTATTGTGTGTGAGATAAACGTGATGATATTATCCACCCCCTTCAAGGGGGGTAGATCTCATGAGTCTATCAGCTCCCCAGTGACCTAAAACATTTACTTCTGGATGTCTAGTACCAGATTTTCATTCTCTCTTATGCCTGCTAACTTCCACAACACACTTTTAAAATCTCTTTTAATGCATTGATTTGTAATGTCTGTATTGCTCCTTTAAAGTAAGGATTTATATTAATCACTTTCATCCTTACACAATACACCTGGCACAGGAATAGCAAGCGGGATGAAGGGAGGAAAGAAATACAGAATAAAAGAATATAGGATAAAGGGCTCCTTCCTATAGCATCCATAAAAGCTGTTGACTCTCCAATGTGGCAGCCCCTCCCGATTTTCCCTTCTCTTAAGTGCTCTGAATGTCAGAAAATTACTTCTCATTTCAAGCTAAATTTACTCTCCTACAACTTCTGGAAATTTGACCCTAGTTTTTCTATTTAGAGTTATATGGAATCCCTCTTCCACCTTCTACTCCTTCAGATAATTAAAGACTGATACCATGTGACCACAAAGGCTTCCCTTCTGGCAAGTGTACCAAGCTGAGGATATTTCTGGATCAATTCATACTGATTGAGAGTCCCATATGTACAATAAATAATGTTATATATACTCTGCAAGATAGGCACTATTTCCATTTTATAGAAAGGAACCTGAGGCTGGATGAGGTAAAGTGATTTGTCTAAGGTTACACAGTTGAGAGGTGGCAAATGTTGAAGTCATATACTGGTCTCTCTGACACTAGCCAATTTCGAGTTCCACCAAACCGGAAGTAAACCTTTATCAATGGTGATTCTGACATACCCTCCCGATCTGACATTAACTCCTGCATTATGAAGGGGACAGAGGGACATGACTACAGTACATGACAACTGGGGCCTTACCCTACCCAAACAAGGTCTATTCAAAAAGAACAGGCACCAGCTGGCATATGGCACAGATCTGATAGTGCCAGGCAAAACAGCCTTGATTGGCAGCTGTTGCCGTGTCCAGCTGTCCAACAGATGGGGAGATGAGCGAAGCTGCCTGGCTGGCACCAAATATTTCTGCCTCCTTTTTGTGCTACTTGAATATCAAGCAACAAAACTGATCAGTGATCTTGGCCTTAAAAATGGGGCTGGCCTACAAAACTATCCAAAATTCCCCCTTGTATTTTGTAGTGGAGGAAAAAAAAAACTGGTTTCAGTGTGAAACATCTGGGCTTCACCCCAGATCTCTCACTGACCTGCTATGTAACAGGTTAGTCACTGGGGCTGGTTTCAGCACTCAATTTCCTATTCATGAAACACCTTACACTCTTGGTTAATGATCAAATATGAGGGTGTGTTGAAGAATCTTTTGAAATGTAAATGGTACAAAAGAATATAAACCGATAAGAATGTTAGGGTACTTAACTTGACATAAAACCATAATCTGGACGATGGAAGGAAAAGCAAAGCATTTTCAAAGAACCATACAAAACTTAAAGCAGGCCAGAGGACTCTTTGTTCTAAACAAGAGATCTGGAAACAATACTACAAATTAAATACCAGAGTGCTGAGCTTCTATGAAATTGACTTGTCTTTTATTCCGCTGGTGCTTTCAGAAAGCTACAGAACTTTTCTTTTTCATTTTGACTGCAGTGTTTATTTTCTGTTTGTGGCACCTGGACTTCAAGTATAAGGTTAAAGTCCCCTTTTATAAATTTTACTGGAATAGGATGGTTCATTAATAAGGAAGAGGTAAGAGGCAAAATAATGATCTTTCGTGGAACAGTGGATGATTTCTGAGATATTGTGGGGAATTGTTTTGACTCAATACTGTTGGAAATTCTGATGCTAATTACGTTCCTGTGCTATAAATAGAATATTCAAGCTCAATGGGACACACAGGATTACATAATCCCAAACTCTCATTATACACTGAAGAAACTCATATTGAGAGAGACAGGTGGAAAAAGAGAACTGACATTTATTAAGCACCTCTGGCCTTTTTTGCTTCCTCCAACTAAATGTGATTTGTTCATCTTTTTAAGTTCCCATTGAAATTTGTCATTTTCCTTATTTGTCCATTTCCTTCTTAAGTCCATGGGATTTGTCCATGTCCATCACTGTGTGTGTGTCTATACAGGCCAGAAGAAAATCCCTATATTCCAAGACTGTTTGGGTGCCATTCAGGCTGGAACTAGGATATTTTGTATCAAGATGTCAGAGTTAGCATGGACTAGGCTGCCATAGATGAACGTAAAGCTTAGACGAGTTGGGTATACCAAAGGACAAGATTCCATCCCGTGGTAATTATCACTGTGGGTGTGTCTGTCTCTCCCTTTGGGTTGAAAGCTCCTTAGAACCTGCTGCTCTACACTGTCTGATTTAATCCTCACATCACCTCTATGGACTGTATATATTGATAAATGAGAGTCATAATGCAACATTTAACCTATAAATTTCTATTTTCCAACAAAAGTTCAGGAATATGGAAAAAATCCCTCCTACTTTTGTGGCACAGGGTATTTATTTGGGGAATAAGTTAGAATGTACTCTCTTTATTGGAGGATGGACATTATCAACTGAAATTTATGAATTGCACAGATTTCAAAAATAACAGAAACAGCTGGAGTAGTGGACATTTAACAGACAAACCTTTATGTAGTGGAAAATCTATATAATTTAAAGAGAAAATTTTGTGCAATTGAAACTGAGAGTAAGAATCTTTTGCCATTAGGACATCGGATTCAGCATTGACTAGTCTGACATAGAACAGTATGAGGCATACAGCATTGAGTTTGTCAAGGACAATGAACCAAGGCCAAAAGCTAAAAACGGAAGGGTGGTGGGGCAGTGTCAAAGAAGATCGGTAGATTGTTCGCAAAGATGGTGTGGCAGTTTGATATAGTTATGGATTCCAAAAGTAGATATTGGATTATGCTTGTAAACTGGTCTGTTCATCTGGGCCTGATCAAGTTATGATTAGGGATTTGATTGGGCCACATCAGTAGGGTGTTGAGCCCCGCCCCTTGGTGGGTGGGGTCTCAAAAATAAAAGACATGGCAAAGGACAGGGCTGGAGTTTTGATATTGGGGTTTTGATGCTGAGTGTTAATTCTGGAGCCCAGTGAAGCAAGCACACAGAGGGCCTTGGTCGTTAGGGAAGGAGAGAAGGCCCCGTGAAAAAAGACAAGCCGTTCGCTTGATGGTCTGGCCTTGTGGAGAGATGCAAACCTGAACCTGGGGAGAGGCAAGCCCTGGAAAGAGAGGAACCCAGGTAGCCTGAACCCTGACAGGTGTCGGCAGCCATCTTGCTTCAACATGTGGCCATAAACTTTGGTGAGGGAAGTAACTTAGGCTCTATGGCCTGGTAACTGCAACCTTCTACCCCAAATAAATACCCTTTATAAAAACCAACTGATTATTGGTATTTTGCATTTTGGCTGACTAATACAGATGGCCTCAACAATTTCTCACATCCTGGTATACACGTCCCTTTGTCATTCCTTCCATCAAGTGGCAGAAGCCTATTTCCCCTTCCCTTGAAATTGGGTTGGCTCTGTAACTTGCTTTGACCAATTAAACATGTCAAAGTGACACTGTGCCACTTGAAAGCCTCAGCTTCAAGAGGTTTATGGTTTCTGTTCTTGTCCTTTGGGAATGTTTCCCCCACTATGTGAAGAAGGCTGCTCTAGGACAAATTAACCAGTATCTTTTGCCAAAAATATGAGTGAGGCCATCTTGGACCATTTAGCCCTAGCTAATGGTCCAAGGAGATGATGATAGCCACATAAATGACCTTATGCAAGACCAGCAGAAGAAACCCTAGGGGAGGTCAGTTTGTTGAACCACAGAATCATGTGCAAATAAAATGATTACTGCTTAAACCACAAAGTTTTTTTTTTTAAGATTTTTTTTTATTACATATCCCCCCCTTTCTGCTTGTTTTGCTGTGTTCATTTTTGTGTTCTTCTGTGTTTGCTTGCCTCCGCCCCGCTGTGGCGACCTGCCGAGTCAGCTCACCGCGCGGCGGCCTGCCTGCTCATGGGGGCTTGCCCTGCCCATGGTGGCTTGCCCTGCCTGCGGGGGCTTGCCTTGCCCACGGCTGCTTGCCCTGCCCATGGCGGCTTGCCTTCTCAAGGCGGTCTGCCTGCTCGAGGAGGCCCCGGGAACTGAACCTGGGGCCTCCTATGTGGTAAACCGGCGCCCTACCAATTGGGCTACAGCCGGCCCCATAAACCACAAAGTTTTGCGGTGGTTTGTTATACAGTAATAGATAACTGATATACCTAGATCCTCAGTCTAACTTCTTCAGCCTAATGCAGCAGGTATTTATCAGTTATTATAGCCATGTCTATTCCCTAGTCAGAATAGAATTGGCAATTATCACTAAAAACAGTTTCAAGTTTTTGTTGTGGCTGAATATTATGTCTGATTGAGATGGTTAAGTTCATGCATCAACTTGGCTAGGGTATGGTGTCCAGTTGTTCGGTCAAGCAAGCACTGGCCTGATTGTTAGTGTGAGGTATTTCATGGATTTAACTTATTAGTCAGTTGATTGCATCTATAACTGATTAAATCCACAGTCAACTAAGGAGATTGTCTTCTAAAAAAGGGAGAAGACTCCTCATCCAATCAGACTAAGCCTTAAAGGGAGCAGTCAGAAGGAAGGATTTCTAGCCAGCCAATTTTTCTTGGGGAATTCATCAGAAACCATCATCAGAGTTCCAAGCTTGTGGCCTGCCCTACCGAATTCAGACTTGTCCATCCCCACAGTGGTGTGAGCCAGCTCCTACGATCAATGTTTCCATGGAGAACCCTGACTAATACAATCATGTTACAGAGTTAAATTAACTCTTCATCCAAGATTGCAAAAGTAGATATGCTAAGGTAATACGAAACAATGGGTAAAATTTCCCCTTCATTTGTTCATTTTGTCCACTTCCCCAAACCCCAATCACATTTAATAGCCAGGTAATACTTCTTCAGTGAAATAGAAGACATTTTTTGTTAATGCTGTAATCTATATATAAAGTTAATATTATAAAGCATTCTAAAACAAGGGTTTAGTGTTTTTTTGTTTTTGTTTTTGTTTTTTTTCAGTTTTCCTGACTGGTATTCAGCATTCCCCTTATAAGATCATGTTAAACAGGTCATGTCCTTTTGGGGTGTGTGCCAGTCTTTGCCTATGTGTGACCTCACCTCTAACATGCAATTTCATCTGTCTCATAAAAGGGTCATCCTGTCTTATAATATTTCCACTATTGATGTCAGTGCTAGGGAGACCACAAGACCACGCTCATGTTTGATGATTTCTTAGGAGGACTTGCAGGGCTCCGCAGGTTATTGTACTCATTGCTAAGACATTATATCAACAGATATAAAGCAAAATCAGCAAAAGGGTACAAAAGGTACATGGGGAAGTCTGGAGGAAAACAGGTGCAAGCTTCTAAGAGGAGTCACACAGGACATGCTTAGTTCCTCTAGTAACAACCTGTGACACCACTTGTGAAATGTTGTCTACCAGAAAAGTTCACTGAAGCATCAGTGTACAGCATGTTTATTGGGACTGGTCACATAGACATCCGCTGCTTACAATGTACTACAATTCTAGACTCTCTGAAAGAAAATGAGTGTTCAGCATAAACCCTATTGTTTGTATGAACAATTTAGGCACAGCGGATCTCTTCTAATAGGGAATGGTGAGAACTTTCCTGAAATCCAAGTTCCCCAGACACCAGCTAAGGGCCAAACTTGCGAGCAAGCCTTTCAAAGGATAGGCCTGCTATGTTTACTCTTTTCTGCAAAATATTCCTCCAACATTGGCATCATTCATTCAGTGTTTCCCTATCACCATTGGCTGTGGAGCATGGCTTGCCCTATGGGCCACAAGTGAACATCCACTGATGTACGGAAAATGATTTTTCAAATTTCTTCTATCACTTTTCAATCATCTATCATGTGCCAAGTATGCACTAGGCCCTGGAGAGGATAAAAATATAAAGTTGTATTCTCTGCTACCAATAAGATTTCAGTCAATTGAGAGGGATAGAGATACATATACATTAATAAATGCTATACCAGCTCATTGGACCAAATGCCAGTAAGACTGAAAAAAATTTTTAAAAATCCATCACATTCATTTGCAGGGGAGTAAAAAGGATAAATGAGGAGTTGACATTCAAGCTAGGTCTTGTCATAAAAGCATAAAAGTTGCAAGCCTAATTATATCTTCTATCTTCACATTTTCCATTTCTGAGCTTCCAGAAGAGGAAGAAAAAAAGGAGAAGGGGAAGGACAAAAGGAAGAGGAGAAAGAAGAAGAGAAGAAGAAGGAAGAAGAAGGAAGAAGAAGAAAATAATAATTTTGCCTCTTACTTTGTTTTCTTTATTTTGGAAAAGATTCTAATAAATAGTGATGTAGCATGAGTTCTGTTTCCCAAGGACTTTAGGGAAAGTTCTTTAGAAAGAATAAGCTAAAGAGTAGGGAAATCTGTGCCTGTCATATATGTAGCTCTCTCATCTGTAAGACTCCCAGCAGTTATTAAATATAACTCACATTTCTTAGTGTGCTAAAACAGATTATCATTTCAATCAGTTCCTGAATGGATACAAATTTACTGTGCCATAGGCAGATCTGTATTGCTGCGTAACAAAACACCCCAAAACCTAGTAGCTTAAAACAACAACTGTTTACCTAGCTTATGAATCTGTGGGTTAGTGGTGTGGTTCCTCTTGTCTTTACTGGCTTAGATGATCTCTGCTGGGCACCATCAAGCATCTGCAGTCAGCTGGTAGGTCAGCTGGTGGGTTGATGATCTAGGATAGCCTCCCTCATGTGTCTAGCAGTTGGCAGCCTGCCACCTACAGTAATATGAGTGACTGGGCCATGTGTCAGTTATTCACAGGCTACTTGTGCTTGTTCTCACGTAAACGATTCTAAAAGCACAAGAGGGGAAGCTGCAAGGTGTCTTGCAACATAGTCTTAGCACCATCAAGCATCTGCAGTCCGCTGGTAAGTCAGATATGGCTCAAGTAGTTGAGCATCTGCCTCCCACGTAGGTCTCCGGTCGGTTCCCAGTGTCTCCTAAGAAGAAACAGACAACAAGCGCAAACAACGAGCAAACAGACAAGGGACCATGGGGGCGGCGAAGTGTTGGTTAACAACTAGTTGACAAAAGGAAGAAGAAAATGGACATAACGCAGAGCAGAAAAAGACTTGGGAAAAGATATAAGGTGCATTGAAAGAGGAAGTGACCAAAACAGTTTATACTTAACCCTCCTTTTATTTTCTGAGGAATGCTATTACACTGGGAGCAGCTGGCCTTTTGGAAAAGACCCTTAGTGCCTTAAACTAGGGCCCTTTATGTAATGTGCTGCAGTCATGGTGCTCCCAGAAAACTAAAAAAGTTAAAGAAACTTGCTAAATTATTCCTCTGTGTTGAGAAATCCTGACTTTTCTCATAAACGATGATACCTCTATCAGCCTAATTGCCTGAGTAACTGTGGTGAGCAGAGAATCCCCTCCCAGAGCATGCTGGACATATAGCATGAGCAAGAAATGAACTTTTATTGTGTTAAGCTACTGGACTTGGGGGGATTATTTGTTACTCAGTTACTAACATAAACTAGCCATCCTGACTGATACCCTGATTTACTTTTCAATGGAATCTATTACCATCCAGAACATCTTTTGTTGTTTATAAATTTATTATCTGACTCTAACCACCTAGAATGTAGGCTCTATGAGGGAAAAGATTTGACTCACTATTGAATTCACAGTGATGAGAACGAAATCTGAAAAATAGTTGCATGAATTTTTGTTGAATGAGTGACTAAAAGTATTCAATACTAAATGTAAACAATAGTTGCTAGCTATTATTTCGTCATGAATTCTAAATACTACAGAGAAGTATCCCCCGAGCATTTTTTTTTCACGTACTAGTAAAAAGAGCAGTCTTCAAAGTAGTCCAAACTTTTACATTTTTGATGTTCAATTCAGCAGCATCTCCTGTGATTTTTTTTTTAATGGTCTAAAGATAGTCTTTTTCCCTGCTTCATGAATCTGGACTAGATGATGCAGCAAAGTGACATTCTGTGAGTGCTAAGGGGAGTGCTCTCTAATCTCATGCTTCCTCCTTCTTCCCATGATATAATAACTGTAATGAATTTGGTGACGTCACTTTCAGTCCTTATTTTATACTTTTGCTTCATGTATACATTTCTGTAAACAGTATTGTTTCTTAAATGTTCATAAATGGCATCAGATTGTAGTTAGAATTCTTCAATTTTTTTTCATTCACATGTATTTGAGATCAACAATTAAATTTAACTAATTCATTTTAATGCACAATATTCCCTTACTAGTCTGTGCCACAATTCAAATATTAATTCTCCTGCTGATAAATACTTGGATTTTGCCTAACTTTCTTGTTATTATAAATAATGTTGCAACAAATAAACAAATGCTATACTGTATATGGTTTTCTCTAGGGCATTAACCTAGAAATAGCTATTTTAACTTCACCAGGAATTCCTGTCCCCTCCCTGCTTCCTATCTCCCTCAATACTTCTTCTTCACTGCTACCCAAGTTCCCATTCTAAAATGCCAAGTTGATCATGTCTCTAATGTATTAAACTCCATTAGTGACTTCCCATGGTATGGCTCTGCCAACTTCTCCAGGCTTATCTCAGTCACATCCTCCAGCTATATCAAATCATTTTTCATTTCCTGATGGTACAATGGAGTGTCATGCCTCTGTCCTTTGTACAAACTCCTCCCTTTGCCTCACTTCACCCTTCAAAACTTATCGTAGATGTTATCTCCTCTAAGAATAATAACAGTTAACATTTATTGGGTATTTTCCATGTACTTGAACTTATCCCTTCCCATCTTGCCTTCTGCCAAAAACTTTGTCTCCTCTTATTTGCAAATCTTTCCTAGTCTTTGCAAATAGAGTTAAACATTCCCTTGCCAATCCTTCCATTATTTTTTCTATACAGTCTTGCAATTGGATTTATGAGAAAAAATAATTATGATAGTTATCATGATAGTTTTCATTTATTAAATGCCTGCACTGTGTAGTACCCATACCACTCACTTTACTTACATTTTCTTGTTTAATCCCATATGAGGTAAGAATTATTATCACTAGCCATCATTTTACCAAGAAGGAATTGAGGTTCTAATAACTGAACGAGTTGTCCTTTATTTTTCCTATCTTGCAATTATTGGTTTATGCTTCTATTTCCCTACCAGTTTATAAATTCCTTAAAGGAGGGGACTATGCTTCAATATTCATATTTGTAACACTGGTAAGGGCTTGCCAAATATTTCTTTGGTAAATAAGTATTCTTAGTATTAAAGGATATTTTCCTTTCTTGGAAGCCATCACATAGGGAAGATTTTATGATGGATTCTAACCCCTGTGCTCTCCTATTACCACTGACACATGTGGTGAAGGCATTTTGCCAAATATGAGTTAAAAGCTACCTTTTGATGTTAAAACCACACCTTAATAACCCAATCATAAAGCCACAAAGGCTTCACACATTTCATCCTACCAGTTTCATCGACAGCTTGCATCTTTCCTTTCCCAGGGTTTAATTCTCCTGCCATCTCATATTGGCTTAGTTAGGTTCTAATTTTCAGAATTTATCGGTAACAAAAAGAAAGGGAGTAAGAAAGCTCTGTCAGCTCTCTCAAACCTTAAAGTTAGGTGAAATTTAAAAGAAAATGGATTCCCCCCGTCTTGGAGTCTAGCACAGAGCCTCACTCAAAGTAGGCATCACAGGCTTTTGTAGTAGAGACTCATTTCATCTTGATAGAGCAAAACTGCATTCCCAACCATAGGTAAGAAGGAGGGAAGATATTCTATCAGATGAGAGTTGAACAATTAGAACAGACTTGCATAGAAAGGTACAATGGGTTGGAGCATGCCTAGGAAATATCAGGACTCTGAATATACTTATCATTTGCCAGTATGACTCCCAGAGTCCTTGGTGAAACGTCTGTCATTTCAGACTTTTCAGCAATAGGGAAGAGAGACATGGAAGCAGCAGTAGAGCTAATCCCTGGAGAAACAAAATTGTAAAATTGGAATACATAGGGGGAGAAAACGGTTTTGTGCACATTGCAGATATGCATTGTGAATTAATTGATTTATTGTTTTATGAATAAGAGTCCTAGGAGGTGTCTTTCTTCTAAAAGTTGAAGCTCAAAGAGTACTTGTCAGTTGGAATTATTTTATTATTAAATGTTTTCTGAGTTGGTGGAAATGTAATGCCTGGATTTCAATGACTCAAGTACATTTAGAATGGATTAAAATGCCATATTAGAAGGTCTTGTGACCTCAAGGCCTTGAAAGTCAGCAATGTTGTTTCTGTCACACAAAAGAGATGAAATAACTACCATTTCTTGAATACCTACTTCATACCAGGCACTTAACTGAGACACATTCCTACTCTAGTGATACTAGACATTTAAACAAGTCATCTCTAATCCTTACGCACTCCTGTGAAATATGCTTCACCCACCCAGCCCCAATTTTCAAAGATGAGGCAATAGAGGGTTAGCAACTTGTCAAAGTCACTAAGCTGATGTAGGTACGGTGCAGTGCCAGAACCAGAACTTAGAACTGGGGGATCTCAAAATCACACCAACTTTTATGGGCTCTCTGACATCATAGTCTCCGTGACAAATGCCAATGGATGACATTTTGAAAGGATCATCAGGCACAGTTGACATGACACAGCATAACTTTCTCTTCAGCCTAGCTGCCTGGCAGTGCTTTCTCTTTCTTTTTAGAGGCAGGCCAGTCCACATTCTTTCCCAGATACACACAGTGTTTTAAGCTGCTTTTGGGGAGTGATGCAAACTCAAGGGAATTTATTAGTAACTGATAGTAAAATCTTTGGCAATGGGAAGAACAAATCTGTAGCTAGTTCAAAGTGGGAGGTTAACATTCCAGTAGGATGGTAAAATGATAAGGCTGGAGATAGGACTTCCAAGTTGTAGAAAATAAGGCAAACCCTATTACATGTTCAGTTGACCTCTACCAGATAAAAACAAGACACAGAGAGAAAGAAACATAGAGTATCACAAGTGAGTACAATGTGCTAGGTAGAATCATGGTGGTCAAATGTAGAAATGAAATAGTTTTTGTTAGAATCCCAGCTATTCAAAACAACACTTGAACAACTTCCTTATCCTCTCTGGCCTCCATTTCCCCACCAGAAGAAGAGTGGATCTTTCATGATGCTCCTCTGTTGATTCATATGGGAGACAAACTAGCAGTGGTTAAGTCTAACTCTGGAGCCAGACTACTGGGGGTTAAAATCCTGGCTCCACCACTTACAAACTTTGTGAGTTTAGACAAGTTTCTTAACCTCTCTCTGCCATGTTTCTTTACCTATAAAACTGGGGTAATAATAATACAAATTTTATGGTTTTTTTTTTGGAATTAAATGCATTCATATGCATAAAGCCCTTGGATCAGTACCCAACATATCATAAAGACCATGTGTGTTTGCTAACTGATTTTTTTAAAATGCAGATAAAGCCCTTAGTTCAGTGTCTGCTGCACAGTAAAAGCTTCTGTAGATTTTAGTCTTGATGTTGACAATTCACATCTCAGGATGATGGTTTATGATATTAATGAAAAAGAAAAATCTACCCTGTCTTATTGAACAACTAAGTGACAGTCAAGGCCATGTCTTATTAAACTTGATTTGACTTCAAGTTGAGTTGACTCTCCCCTAA
>PVKH010002714.1:0-26460 GCA_004027955.1 Chaetophractus vellerosus
ATGTAAAATTTCCTTCTATGTCAACTCGGGGGCCTGCTTCATGCTTGTGAGCCTGAAATGAGGGAAAGAGTCATGAGCAGCTGCTTCTCTTTTTTTAAGCCTTTCTCTTCTTCTCCTTCACTAGGTTGCTTCAGGTGCCCCCAGAGTTGGGGCAGGTGAAGGCAGAGAGAGGAGAGACCTTGGCCGGCTCAGGTATAATCTGGTCTGTGTGGCAGATCCCCACCACGATGACTTCTCCGTGGAGCCTTCCCCAAGTTCCTCCACCTGCAACTCCAGTTACCTGGCTCTGTCTCCTCATCCCTGACTGACCTTTTGCAAGCTCCAGCCCCCAAGCTTCTGGTGGCCCCTCTCTCCACCGGGCCACCTAACCCCTTCAAGCAGTGCTCTTAGGCAGAGTCACTGTTAAAAATACCCTGTGCCTGCCCCTCCCCCCTGCAACTCCCCCCAAACCCCAATTGCAGCTCCACCCTGTGCCATCTGATCTGGGGAGCTGTGGCCCCATTAGGGTCCTCAGGTAGGCATGTGATAGATACCAGTCCCCTGGGTCCTGCTTTCTGGGTGCTTTTCTGGAAGCTTCCGCCACTCAGCTTGAGGTGAAGGGCAAGCACATGCCTCCCCAACCTGGGGTGTGGTGACATATGCTGTGACATCACCCTGACCACTCTGCACAAATGAGTTCTCATTCTGCCATCTTCTATTTAACCTCAACACTTTTCTATCCTCTCATAAGACACCCCTCAGTGCTTTTATTGTGAATATATCTACGTCAAAAAATATTTTGTAAAAGCATACAGTTAATGTTAAAAATACAACTTATGAGATTAGTGTTATTAGTAATAATTTTCTTCTCTATAGCTTTTTATTTTTTCCCTAAATGTTTTAAAATGTGCACTTGTTACTTTTATAGCAGAGTTTTTCTTTCTTTTTTTAAAATAATGGAGTTAAAAAGCATTACCTTGATATATGTCCTGAAAGTCCCCTTAATGATTCAACTAAGTGTCTGAATTGTAATTAAATATTTAAATATAAAAAACACTTTTTGTTTTAACAAAATAATCGGCCCTCCTCCTCTCCACTTCTCAGTTTTGTTAACGGCGTCTCCAGAGTGAAATGCTATGGTTTCCACATAGCAATCGTTCAAATCAGACCTGACGTCTTTTACGCATCAGCTGTATGCACCCCAACATGCATCACTTTGGGTATCCCCAGGAAAAACAGAACTGGCTTTCCCCAAGCGATGTCGCCAAATAATGCCCACTTGTTCCTGCCTCTCTTCGCATCCATCAGGTTGGATGGAGTTCTGTGGCCATTCACCGAAGGCGGTTAGCCAGGGGTCTCAAGAGGGAATTGTTGCAAAGGAGAACTGTAGGAGCATTGTCCTCTCTCTTCGCCGCCTAACCAGAAAAGAAAACTCCCATGCTTCAATGCTCTAAGAAGGGTATTGTCTGAAATGAGGAGTTGCAGCCTCAACTCTACATCCAAATGAGCCCAAGGCCCATGAGGTTCAAGTCCAAAGAAATATTTCTGCCAAGGCAGACTCCTTAGGGCTGATGCTATCACGGTGTTAGAAGGGAAAGCTTCTGCTCACCTCAGGGCTGCCAACTTCACGGCTTCCATCTCCATCAGCAATGGCAAGGAGTGCTGAGGATTTGGACCAGCAAAAACACAGCAGGAGCCAGGACAATTAATGGGCCTAATCATGATAATGCTAATAATAGCTAACCTTTACTGAGCACTTACTATGAGCACTGCTGTGGAGAGATCATGTGTGTTAGGCCATCAAATGCTCATTGTTGCAATGAAGCCGACTATCCTGATGGCTGCTTTGCATGTAAGAAAGGAGGCTCAGAGAGGTGAAATGATGTGCCTAAGATCACTTAGCCAAAAAGCAACAGAGCTGGGTTTTGTACCCAGAACTGTCTAATGCTTCAGCCCAGGATTCCAGTCACTCAGCTTCTCCACCTCTGAAGCCTGTCTCTCAGCAGGGCACCCACGTTCCTTCAGGATTTGGCTCTGAGCCACCAGGCCAGTGTCTCCTCTGTCTCCATCAGCCCCAGGCCACATCTTCTCGTCCCTACTAGTTCAGGCCCCAGTCCCTCAGGGTGCCTTGAACTTCCATGGCTATTTGCTCTTGCTCATGGCTTGCGTCTCCAAGGCATTTTTCCTTCTCTGGGAACCAAACTCCTAACTCATCCATTCAGGCCCTGTGCAAATGTCTCTTCCCCTTCAAATCCTTTCCCAGCTTTCTTGGCCCAACTGCTGGCCTCCTTAAAGCCTCTGCCTCAGCACTAAGGTCATAAGAGCGAGTGCAGAGGTCTGCAAACTACACCCCGTGGGCCAAAGCCAGCTCATTGCCTGGTTTCCCATGGCCCATGAGTTAAGGATAGTTTGCAGAGTTGTAAATGTTGGGGGAGGGGGGAACATCAAAAGAAAAATAATATTTTATAATCACTGAAAATTATACAAAATTCAAATTTCAGTGAGCATTAATAATGTTTTAATGGAACATAGTCATATGCTCACCTACATTCTATGCTTGCTTTTGTGCTATAGTGGCAGAGTTGAGTAGCTGTGATTAGATACCTATAGCCTCCAACACCTAAAATATTTATAGAAAAAACTTGCTGAACCCTGCATTAGAGTACTATCACATGATGTTTTAGAGGATGGGCACCCATGTGTTACAGGTTTTTTATATCTCCTATGCACCAGCATAGGGTCTTGTTCTTAGTAGACAGTAATTTAAATAAATTATTTAACATATAAATGAAAGGTAAGTGAGTATAATGGAAAGATTTTTACCCACTAAGAACCAGGAGTCTTGGACTCTGTTACTAGTTCTGTCACTTACTGTATCCATAAGTTTACTCAAAGTAGGATACCCTGACCTCACTCTCCTCCTTCTTCCTGTCTTCCGCTGGGGCCCCTATTTGTGGAACCCAACCAGGTGAATTCTGGTTGATGTCATCCATATTGCTTGGCCTCCTGGGAAAGAGAGGAGGCTGGAGAAGATAGGTGATCTCAAGGAGAAAAGGGAAGACCTCCATCACTCAGACTGAATGACAAAGAACAGCTGTTCTCAAGGATCCAATTTCTTCACCTATAGAATGAGCAAGTTGGACTAGAAGATCTTAATAACTAAAACAGCAATAATAGATGTTATTTTTCCAGACCTTATTATGTCTCCTGCATTCATTTTATCTAGTAGCCTGCAGAATAAATATTATCCCCATACTATATATAAGAAACTTGAGGCTCAGAGAGATGTTGCTGAGCACTTGTACATATGGCTTATAAATTGCCCAGTTTGAAGCCACCCTTCCCTGAACTCCCTTCTACATTTTTACTTTCCATAACACCAATCCGGTTGTACTGGCTAGAACGATAGTTGCTTGAGGGCCCTGCCATCTTTGAAACTAAACCCAACACTAGCTACTCATCCTTAGGTTACCTGGTCAGCTTCTCTGGATTCACTAAATTCACACAACCCTCTTTGGTCTCCCACCTAGTTTCCTAATGTTACCAATTTCAGGTGGGGTCACCCCTATAGATGGATTGAGACATGCTGGAAAATCATAACTGTTAAGGAAATGAAGTCATGCCCTAACCTCTTTGTTGTTACAACCTAATATAAGACTTGAGCTGAAGTCCTGGTAACGGAGCCCTTATCAATAAAATTAGTCTGAAGATACTTGTACCTATGTTCTCCAAGAAACATGCTGAGAGCTAAACATATAGGCTTGAACCCTCTTAGTTTATTTATTCTGAGCAATTTGCACAACACTAGAACCTTTGTATATCATAGCATGAATGTGAATTCTTAATTATTCATGCCATTAATAATTGACACCATTAATAATACTGTAATACTATTAATAATTGAGTACATAAAATGGAATTCTTTGGAATTAATGTATTATCATTAATTTTCTGTACCAGCCTACCAGAACTCATTAGAATGGTGTTAGGGTGTGTGAATCAAATTATTTAACTGGTCATCTTCACACTTAAAAGACCAAGTAATTGTGGACTTCAACTTCAACAATTTCCTTTTCATGCCATTATCAGTCCCTCCTTCATCTTCCTTCACTCCAGCAAAGGGGAAAAGCTTCCTCTGAACAACTCCACAGCATTCAGCACATGGCTAGTAAAGGGGGCTAAGGAGGAGAAGGAAGGAGGAAAGGAGCTTCTAGAACCACAGGGCCTGGCAACAAACAAGCTCTCAGGGCTACGAGTCTGCCCCAGCAAGTTCCAGAGCTGCAGCCCCTTTCCTGCCACAGACACCATGGGCTGTACCCACTCCCCTTCAAGCTTTTGCCATCCATTCACTCTCCCAGTCACCCTCCCGTTGTTAAACTGACTACAGGAAATATTCCTGTCTCATCAAAGCTCCCTTGTTGTTATCCCCAAAGACAAGCCCATGAGTCCTTTTAAGAATTTCAGAGCCAATTACATTATGGATAAGGTACACAGTTTCAATATTTTGATTGTACAGAGCTCCAATCCTCATGCAAAGCACTGAAATTCATTGAACCTAGTTCTCTACCTGCAAAAGGGTATTAAGATACACTTAGGTAAATGTGATAGCCATGGAGATGCCATCCAGATCCATTCTAGGAACGCCTGCTGCCCAGGTGAGTGAGAGGGCTGGCATTCAGCCTCAGCTGTTAGCGCCTTCAGGGTCTGTCTCAGGTGTACATAATAACTTCTCCCAGGTTACACCCTCCCCAGGTAGTGTGAACAACCCACTCAGGTTGACTGGGACTTTCCAGATTTTCACACTGAAAAGTGCCACCCCAGGACGGGTCTCTGAGTACATCCTCAAAGGCAGAGAGATTTTCCCTCAGCATTTGACAAGGCCAATCCCTTGTGAAGTTCTGGGCCCATAATCTGGAATAGTGAACAGCAATTCAGCTCTTCCCTCTTCCCCTGCACCAGCTGAGCTAAGAGTACAGCTGCCCCAAAATCCCCTGGGGTCTTCTGACAAGAAAATTAATGTGATATATTCCTCCTATGAACTCCCTTAATACTCTATAACTTTCAATTGGTGCTTTCCACATTCCATCTTTTACTATACCTATTGTTGAATTTGTCTTCCTCTCTCTCCTGGACTGTAAGCCTCAGTACCCAAGCCAGTACTAGTATGTTTGTGTCTGAAGAAATAAGCAAATGAATATAAACTTTGCAACCTATGCTTCTCTCTCGTATACCCATTAAAGTTCAAAGAGCGCTCCCAACCACAAGGTGTTAAACATATGTGAAAACTAGTGACATCAAAAACCTATGATATCATGATTATGGACAATGCCCATCCCAAGGAACAGAGAGTGTCCGCAACTGCAAGCAAGATAGTCCCATCCATCTGCCGCATAGGACCTAAGCCCCTTCTCAATTAGACACAGAGTGAGCCTCACCGTCCCCAAATCCCCAAGATTGGGGAATGAACAATGGACTAAAGTACACTTATTATTCCAGCAAAGGAAGAAATTTTATCATTGATATAAAGGCAATGACCATGAGAGTTTTTGAGAAGAGGGGGAGGGAAGAATAGGTGTAATATGGGGGCATTTTCGGGACATTGGAGTTGTCCTGCATGACATTACAATAATGGATACAGGCCATTGTATATTTTGTCATAACCCACAAAATTGTACATGATAGAGTGTAAACTATAATGTATACTGAGGTCCATGGTTAGCAGCAATTCTTCGATATATGTTCATCAATTGTAACAAATGCATCACACTAATGAAGGGTGTTATTAAGGTGGGAAATTGCAGGAGGGGGAGGGAGTGGGGCATATGGGAATCCCCTATATTTTTTATGTAACGCTTGCATAATCTAAAGCTTTTTTAAAAATAAAAAACAATTACTTAAAAAATCCTATGATCTCATACCTCCACCTGAAATCCTGTTTTGCTTAATTCATAGGTTTGTGAATTAAAAATCCGTTTTACATAACAGATGCAAAATCATCTTAGAAATTATTTATGTGAAAAGTTAAAACTAGAAGTGTTTCTCGTGTCTGTTTAAACAGAGTCTCATTCAGTCTTTGAAACAGGCCACAATGTGTCTAAATTGCTCTTCTAAATTGTACTGAGGTTTTCTCATAAAAAGAAATAAGCTAATATTGTCTAGTAACAGATACTTATTACTAATCTTCTCTTAGTCAACGGAATGGTTCTACTAGCTTTTTAGGGCCTTTGAAATTCTTATCTGGGCATATCTGAGCCCTTTTCCTTGCAGTCAGTGAAGGTCTGTATAAATAGATAGGATCATGTGCTCTAGAATGAAAATTGTGGCTATTTTTCCATCTCTCTGACCTCATTTAACCCTCCTCCAGAGGGGAAAAATTCATAGTACCACCTGGATGTTTTGGTGTGCACTATAGGCAAAGGAATCATCTGGGACTCAGAGGCCCTTGAATTTGAAACTCTGCCTTCCTCCCACTGAGGTTTGAAATTGGGGGACTACACTAAATTAAGTTTAAAAATCAGCTCCAACTATAAATGTTAGGTCCTATATCAGCAAGTATCATCATCCAGCATATTAAATATTGATTCATTCATTTGTTTATTGTCTATCTTCTTCCAATATAAGTAATTCTGTGAGGTTATGGAGTTTTGTGAAGAGTCCCTAGCACAGCAAATATGTATTTGTTGAATGAATGAATGATGAATGTATGAATTTTCAAACTCATTAAATCTTAAGTGGAAGGGATCTTAAGTGATGGGACCCCTCCAAACAACCATCAACTTGAACATGAACTGTTTCGGGCACAGAGGGCTCATGATCTCCCAGAAAGGCAACCTGCTCCATCTTGCTTTAATTATGGCAAATAAATTTATTAAGAGGCAATAGTTTCCAGAAAGTCACGCCTATTTTTGTACTTTTCCAAAGGAGTGAACTTTTCTGCTACTTGAGGGTGTTAGTATTTTTCATAAAATCAAAATAAAAGGCATTTTTACAGACAACATATATAAAAACCCTTCTATGCTCTAGGTGCTTTGTGGACAATAATCCTTATGAGAGTGCAGTGATGTTATCTTTAGTGTACCCATTTTACAGATGAGCAAAATGACCTTCAAAGAGGGTTTTACTAAGCCACTCAACTAAAAAGTGACAGAGAAAGCAATTCTGAATTCAGGTTTTCCTTAGTATTTCATGCTCACTGCTCAAAATAATCAATAACTCTTGCAGAACGCTTTTACAGTTCAAAAAGTGCTCTCACAAATCTGTAAAACTGGAAATTTATTGATACCTAATGAGGAAGATATTATTAACCCTGAAGTCAGGGCTTGAGAGATACATACAGGAATAAATAATGGAGCTCAGTTAAAAACAAGTAAAGTGGAAAGAAATTTCATGTTGTTTCCACTAACCTTACCCCATTACAAAAAAGAAAAAAACCCAAGAATTTCTCTGCCTCACATTCTAATAAGCCAACTCCTTAAAAATTGACATTTATTTCCATCACTGTATTAACAAACACAACCTTTATCGCATTCCTATCAGAAGCTCTTGTTGGGACCAAAGGGATAAAGATGAGCAAGGCATAGTCCCCACATGCTATGAGTTCTAAGTCTTGCTGGAGACAAAGGGACATGCTCACAGAAAGGTTCAGTAACATCAGAGAAGGCAGGAAGTTAGGTTACACACTTACTGTGGGAAGTCAGGACAAAGCAGATGTAAAATCCCGCTTGTCTTTATGTTAGTTGTGAACACACCTTCTCCCCTACCACATTGCCAATACCTTGTGGGCACAGATGGGGTCTTGGCTATTTTGATATCGTCTTAGCATAGCACACAGAACTCTGCACAAAGTAGGCACCAATGATGGTAGTGGTGTAGGACATAGCTGCTGTTTTACACAGTGACATATCCACTCATCTTTTCAAATAAATCAGTAATTCTCTATGGACTTATTTATTTGCTCTAGAAAAATCAAAGTCACCTGCTAATGAGAATAAGTAGAGGCATAGAAACAAGAGAGCAAGAGAAGAATTTATCAAGATACATATATTAGCACCTCCGTTTTCAAAGAAGATTTGGTAGGAACAAGATTCAGTGTTGAATGAGTTGAATGAAAGGACTTCATATGCTGGAGGTAATCAAGGAAAGCTTCTTAGAGGAGTTGGCTTTTGAAATGTGCCTTGCATGGTAAGTTGGTGATAAGTAGGTATGGGGTATAGAGAAGAAGACTTGGTGTTGTTGTGTATGGTTTTCCTAGCGCATAACACAAGATATACCATGGCAGAATCAATAGAACAATTATAGGAAGAAATAATTCATTCATCCTTGTGCAAGAAAATCTAAAATGATAGCTTAATAATATATACTTAACCTGTGTGAGTCTCTGGCCTACATTTAAAGAAAATTGAACAAAACTATCCTTTCTACAGCTGTCTCCTTGGCCATAGGAATGGATGCAGGTAGATAGCTAGTTAGTTAGATGATGATGATGATAGATAGATAGATAGATAGATAGATAGATAGATAGATAGATAGATAAGGGGATCAGAATGTGGGACAATGATCTGATGGTAGGATCTGACATTTAAAATTTAAAGGATAGAATAATATTCTTAGTACCCATGTGTAATTTAGCTTTGTATTCTTGGCTATATAGAGCATAAGGTCTGATAAGCACTGATGCCTACAAGTCCTATTTGCTCGTGTGGAGGCAAACCTCACCTGACGAAAGCTGTGCCTGCATAATCTAAATTTAGAACCTGAAACGTAAACTATAGAACCATCACCAATTATTAAGCAATCCTGCACCTGAAAACAAATCAGCCCCACAGATATAGACACCAACTGTAATTCATACTACTGTAAATAACCAAAGAAACCTGATCCATTGAATCTTTTTGCTATTTCAAATGTCAGTTCCTGAGTCTGTGCCTCAGGATTTCCTGGTCCATGTGCCCCATGCTGGCTGTTTAGGGGTGATAAGTAGCCATAAATCTTTTCCCTCTGAGTTCAGGTAAGGAATGAATACAAGTTGTAACACTTCCACTTCCAGTTATTAGGAAACAAGAAGGGCTGTAATTCAAGGATAAGTAAACAGGTTCAATTTAATCTCAGGCCAAATTAAGGAGATCTGTCCTTACTGTAATTTCTTGCAAGAATCAAAAGTAAATCCCCTGGAGGAAGGTATTATTCATACACAATTTCTTGCAATCAATAAAAAAATTATAAAGCACATGAAGAGACAAGATTAAAAACATGTAATAGAAACAGACTCACAAGAGATCCAAATATAGAATTTATCAGATGCAGAATTTAAAATAACTGTGCTTGAAATATTCAATAACTCACATGAAAAGATGGTGGTTGGTGGATTTCAGCAGAAAACTGGAAAATATGTAAAGACTCAAATGAAAATTCTAAAATTAAAAAATAAAATAGCTGAAATTAGGAATTCCATACATGCATTTTTCAACATAGTTGTTGAAGCTCAGGAGAGAAATACTGAAGTGGAAGACAGATCCATAAAAGAATATTCTGACTGGCAGAGAGAAAGAGAGAGGGAGAGAGAAAAAGATGGAATATATAAAGAAGCCTAAGGAGTATGTAAGACATAGCAAATGACTCTAACATGCGCACTTTGGAATCCCAGAAGGCGTGGTTAGAAAGAATGGGTAAAAATAATATTTAAAGGTATAATGGTCAAAAATTTGCCAAAGCTGACAAAATTTATCAAGCTACAGATTCAAGAAGTGTTGCAAATACTAAGCAGGATAAATACAGAAAAGTTACACTTAGGTACATAATTATAAAACTACTAAAAAACAAAGACAGGTAAAATTTTATAAGCAACCAATATTTTATATATATTTATTTCAAATGAGTAGAAATACTATTGATAGTTTACTATATAAAAGATAGACATCAGAAAAATACTGAAATGACATATTCAAATTGTTGAATGAAATAACCACTAACCTAGAATTCTATACTCAGTGAAAATATCTTTCAAAAATGAAGATGAAATACAGATATTTTTAAAAGACAAAAACTGCAATAATTTACTATATTTAGTCCTTAACTAAAGCAATAAAGTGAGTTCCTCAGTTAAAATGAAACTGAATGAAACTTTAAAAAACTGGAATGAATGAGAAGAAATTGAAATGGTAAACGTGGGTAAATCTAGATGAATATTGAGTACATAAATAATAATGGCTTGTAGAATTTAAAATATATGTAGAACTAAAACACATGGCATAAATCGCTCAATAAGGTGGGATGGGAATAAATGGAGTTGTGGAGTCTCTAGGGTAATGACATAAAAAATACTAAGAACACATAGGTAATAAACTAATGAAGGGACAATGGAATAATGAAAAAATAATTAATCCAAATGGAGACAAAATAGTAAGGAGACAAGTAGAAAACAATAGCAAAATGGTAGCTATAAATCAAAATATATTAGTAGTTAATTGAAATAGAAATGGCCTAAATGTTTCAATTAAAAGAAAAAAGATTAACAAGATTGATGAAAATAAACCAACTATATGCCTCACAAAAGGGATATACCTTAAATATAAGGATACAGAAAGTTTGAAAGTAAAAGTTGGAAAACTATATTCTATGTCAACATTAATAAAAAGAAGTTGGATGTATATTACCAGAAATAGTAATCTCTAAAGTATGAAGCATTACTAAAAAGGTACAGGTATTTAGTGATAAGAAAATCAACTTAGGAAAATGTACCAATTCTAAATTTTTTATTCCCCTAATAACATAGCTTCAAAATACATAAAGCAAGTATTGACAAAACAAAAAGAGAATGAGACAAATCTACAATCATTTGGTAGGAACCAATGCATACTGCTCTTAAGTTCTATAAAATAACCAGATATAAATTCAGTAGGGCTATAGGATATTTGAATAGCAAATATGAATGAATTGACATACAGAGAACAATGCATGCAATAACTGCAAAAAATACAATGGACAGTGGGATCAGAAGAATGAATACAAAACATAGTTTTATTACCGGTGAAATTTAACTGGAGGTGGTGATTTAACCATTTGTCAGAATAAGGATTCCAACTACTCCTTCCACCACCACCTCCATCAAATTAAACTTCACTACTCAAAGAAAATGCATAACTATAGGCCTGCTCCAACAAGAAGGAAATAAAAGAAAGTTGAAGACATGCACATACAGACCTGACTTTCCAAACTACTCGTTCAGGTTAGGTTTTTCTTTTTTTGAGGAGGATGAATCAAAAAAGCGAAAACTCTTCCAATTCATTTCTCCCCTGGGTGTGTTAGTTTCCTCCTGGAAACCTGATAATAGGAAATTAAAGTTCCTCCTAAAAGTATCTGAAGGAGATAACTGTGATTCAGAGAATGACATACAAGTGTTAGTTATAATTCTGATTTAGCACTGACCACATTTTTATTTAAATGAAATGCCCATGTCTGACACTCCATCTCCAGAAACCTGAATTTATTTGTGATTGCATCCCTAACACTTCACATGGTACTAGTAGATGTTCTATGAGAATTATTTTGAGCCCATGGAAATTTGGAAAAAGGTCAGGAAAGGCAACCACTGGAGACAAAAACAATCTATGAGTAAGAAACAGTCCTTTAAAGAAATACCCTTCCCTGAGACATGCCATGTGAATTTGTTTTGGAGGAACCCTGGAAAGCACTCAAATTCAATCAGAATAGCTGTACACATCCTCAGAGCGTGAATGTTTAACACTGGCAGCTGTGGGTTCATCAGATGAAGTGAAACTAGATGTTCTGCTGAAGGAACATGTAGTCTCTGTGGAGATGGGGAATGAGAAGCTGTGATTGGCCAATCTGAGGTTGTTTGCTTTTTGTTTTTTTGTTTTTTTTAAGATCTATTTATTTATCCCACACACACACCAGTTTTGCGCTTGCTGTCTGCTCTCTGTGTTCCTCTGTGTCTGCTTGTCTTCTCTTTAGGCGGCACCAGGAACCGATCCTGGGACCTTCCCGAGTGGAGAGAGGCACTCAATCTCTTGCGCTACTTCAGCTCCCTGGTTTCCTGCATCTCTTATTGTCTCTCTTCTATGTCTCTTTTTGTTGTGTCATCTTGCTGTGCCAGCACTCCTGCGTGAGCCAGCTCTCTGCTCTGGCCAGCTCGCTGCGTGGGCCAGCTTGCCTTTCACCAGGAGGCCAAGGGAATCGAACCATGGACCTCCTATATGGTAGATGGGACCCTAATCGCTTGAGCCACGTCCACTTCCCAATCTGAGGTTTTTAATGTCCTAGAGATGGGGATGCCTACATTTGGAGTGCAAGGAAATCCCATTTAATGCCCACCCTTCCCCCCGCCAAAAAAAAAAACAACCTCAAAGCAAGACTCATTACCGCTTTGTAACCCTTTGTAGTGGATTAAAACACTGAAGTCCAGGGAAAAAGAGTAAGTTGCTCTAACGATATAGCTACAGCTGAGGATCAGATCCTAATCTATCTATCCCGGAAAACTGCGCTCTTTCAACATTTCTAGACACGTTTCAAAAAAGCCTTTTAAAGGATGCCTTGAGTCTTCTCCCTTTGCCTGGTAACCAAGCTACTGATATTGACTTGACTTTCCTTGCGGACTTCCCCACAGGGGAAAAAGTGCAAGGACCATCAAGAACATTCTAGCTCCATTATTGTTATATTCTCTATCTTTCATTCATAAAATGGGGTCTGGCTTAGTAATCAGTATCTGATGATATTGGTTAGTCATTGTGGTTGTAATCATGTCTTGATAGATTGGACAGGTAAAGCACCCAAGGGCTCAACTTGGCCTACGACAACCCCATCAAGGTACAGTCCGGCCAGCACGAACGGCACATGCCGAATCCTCCATGTCTTTTTTAAACAATTTACCTACTACTTTTATAAGAAATAAAATGGGCAACCCAATCTCTTTCCCTTATTTATGAGTTGGGACACTTTATAAATTATGAATTTTGAAAGTTTTTAATAGGTGTTGCCAATATTTCTCTCCATCTTTCATTTGCCCCTTAAAATTTATTTATCTCAGAGAAGTTTTTTCTCACTTACTCTTGGGTTTTGTTTGTTTGTTTTTTCTACTTTCAATCTCTATCACTCCCTCCCTTTCTGCTTTGGCACCTCTTCTCTTTTGCTCATTGCTTTTTCACCCAAATCCCCTCACCCTCTTTTTTTTTTTTTTTGATCCTTATCATTTTACCACTGGGAAGTTTTTAATTTTAGTCAAACCTCCAAATCTTTCTACTTACCCTCTAACCTATGGTATTCTTGCTTCTATTTCCACAAAGTTATAAAAATTGTCCTTACAAAGTTCGTAGGTGATCTGAATCCTAGTTGCTCTGACTATAGTTTAGACTCTGTCTCTGTGATGCTTTTCTCTGTCATTTCTTCTGTCCCCCCCCCCTTTTTTTTTTTCTTCTTCTGTCCCTTTAACTGTGCCATCTCCATCTACATCCTGGCTTCTTTTTCTTAATTGTCTATTTGAACAGGTATTCTCCTGCTTAATCCTCAGCTCTCTCCTTACTTTCATTTATGTTTTATTTCTGAGTAATTTTTATGAATCCATGGATTCATAAAAGTATATGGTGGTGTGAAGTGTAAAAGTGAAATCAAAGGGTGGATATGACATATCTTTCTAGAACATTAATTTTTATTAAGAATTGAGGATGAAATGATTATTTTCTATTAAGACAGAAATGGATGTATTATGAAACAGAAAGTCAAATTTGAATAAATTAAAATAAATAAAACATGAGGGTGCAAAAAATGTCAAGGACACTGCTTATGATTTTAGGCCATGTCTCCAGACACCCTGAAGCTATTTGCTTATTATCCTCATCATTACAAGTATTCATGGAAGAACAAATGTGAAAAATTCAGTAATGAGTTAATAACTCCTATATTCAATATATGACTATATAATTGACTTTCTGAGTCCTAATCTTAAATTCCCAAAATTTCCTAAATGTTTATTATTACTATTATTATTGTTATTGTTATTATTACCACCAATTTTATGGGCATCATTGCAAAGAAGAATATACAATTGTCCTCTAAAAGGGACATAGGAGTACTCATTCTGTCCTTGTCCAGAAACCTGCTCTAGAGAGCTGGGAAGACCAGGCAACTGAGTAAGGAATGCCTAGTACACACTTATGAATCAATATTTGTAAAATCATATTCTAAAAGGGCTGAGAGTATAGTTTTAGGAGAGTAGACTATTGCTCAATGCACACAAAAAAACCCCTCTCACAAGTCCTTTGCTGTAAAGTGGGTCTCCTGCTCTGATGCAATGTTATATAGGAACCCATGCTGGTAGCTATAAGTTCTCAGTGTAATCAGTTTGAAAGCTGTTAGTGGTGATTATTGAAATCATGTAGGAAGGAAAGGCAAGTCCAAACTCAAAATATGTGCCTGTTACTGTGAGAATGTACCATTGACCATCTAGAATGGAAAAGGCCCAAGTAATCAACTACCATCAAGTGGCTGATTGGTGTCCTCAAGGACTGGTGCTATGTCAGGGGCATAATGTTCATTTATGTGTCTATTTATGTCAGCAGGTTAGGACTCTGGTGCCACCAGTCGCTAGATCAGCCTTGGTCGGTGGGGGTCCATGTTGTCGGGCTTGTGTATAGACTGTATCTCTGCACCTTGGCCACATCACTCATGTACCTATCTTGCCAACACTGGGGTGGCTGATGACAGAGACTAATGACATCAACTGTCCCAAATAGTTTGCCTACTTGGATGTTAAGTGCCTCTGAAATGGTAACCATTCTTTCTTAGGTGGCTGTTGACACGTACTTGGGACCTACTCCCATTTGTCCATTCATATGCCTGTTGTACAAAGCCCCCAGTCCTAATCTTCCAATCTTTTTCACCAACCATCCTTCTAGGCTATTTGCTACTGCCCATGAGTCTATATATATATATATATTTTTTTTCATACAAATTGATAACCAGGTATACTCCCCAAGGCTCTGCTCCCTTGGAGCAGTTTCCCTTGCTATTGCATTTCAAGACCACCCTTCAATGCCTCCCCAACAAAGCCTCAATGAACCTGGTGGGGAGGACTAGAGTAAATATCGCCTGACAGGGGGTTCCACATTGGCCCCAAATGGCTGGCCCCTTATATCCCTGCCTCACCTAATCACAAGACATAGGCCGCCCAGGGAATGGTGAGATCCAAGGTGAAGCAACTCTCTGCAGCTGAGGCAAACCCTGAAGAAGCTGATGACTGGTGGCTGTCTGCTGACTCAAGTCTCCCCACTTCTCCTTCATGGGTTATCTGGACAGTGCATCTCTATCTACCGTATCCCTTCCCTAATACATTGCCTGAAAGATAGTATATCCTGAATGCATATTTTTTGCAATAACAGAAAATCTAACCAGTGGCATGTGTTTTCTTTATTATATAGAGGTAGGTGGTTACTTGAATTGATTCAGTAGATCCAATACAAGTAATAGATTTCCTGCCGTTACCCTCATGATCTCAAAGTAGAGGCTGCAACTCCAACCATCATGTTCATTTTCAAGGCAACAATGAGAAAGGACATTGAGGTGTGCCCCATCTATCATAACATCAAAATGTCTTCAAGAATTCTGCAAGGAAACTTCCTTTTATTAGGTCTCCTTGTCCAAAACCAGAGCACACTAGGGCTTCAAAGAATGCTGAGAGAGTGAGAACAGGATATTATGATTGACTTACACCAATGAAAATTTATTACTTGGGTGTACACTTAACATTCCACCCCCCAAAAATAAAGTTTCATGAGAGTGCTGCTAGCAAGGAAGAAGGAAGAATAGTTGGACATTAGGTCGAATATTAACAATATCTGCTACATTAAATAAATATTTATTGAATAGAGAATGATTTTTTTGCTATACAAATTCCTGAAATGGGAAGAAGTTTGACTAAATGATTTCTGAGGTCATTTCCATTCCAGTCTATGAACTAAAAGAACATCACAGGCCATCCATGATTAATAAAAAGAAATCTTTTAACTATGGCAAACCATCAAGAGAGCCAGAGAAGGAGAGGAAATTTCTTCAGTATTAAAGCCTGACTCATTTGGTATCCCCAAAGGAATCTTCAGGCCACCATTGATTTTCAGAACAGAGCTGTTGAGGCAGTGCAAGCCAAAGAGGAAGAATAACCACTTTGTCCTAACTCTGGATCAGGAAAAATAATGATCAGCTGTAGGGGCCATGAAAAGCTTCACTCTTACCACCTTTAACGACTGGCCCCTGCCTTCTTCCCCACCCTGACGGATTCCCCTGCTCAAAATCTTATGTAAATTGTTTCCTTACCATGGCAAGCTGCCTGAGATTTCTGGGAAGTATGTTTAAACAGGAGTCATGCCAGGGCTGGAATCAGCAGTGCTTCTGTGTAGCCTGCAATGTAAGCTGTAATTAGGATATTGAGATCCCTGAAGTTGTAGGCCAAGAGAGCATGCTGTGTATATGGGGGAAGGGGGGGTGGTGGTATCCACACACACATCATGTTTTCTATTTGTTTGTTAACTTAGCATATGTAAAAAAACAGACTATAAGAGACTTTGTTAGCTTAGTGGAGTGTGGTAACCCTTCCAAGTCTGTTTTTTCTTTCCTCTCTTTTCATCCATTCATTCACTCATTCTTTCAATTAAAGAACTAATCTTGGGTAAAGAGTGGTTAGTTAAATAGACAATGGCTACATCCTTATGGAGCTTATGGTGGAAGGAAGACTTTAAACTCATATTTAAAATTGTTTCTTGGTGACGCCTGCCCTTTTACTCGCTTCTGCTTTTCATATTCCTTACAGTTTCAAGGTCGAAGTAAAATGTTGTTGCCTGCTGGGATAGTATAGTTGAAAGAGCATGAACTATGGAGGAAGGAGACTTTGATTGGAATTCCAGCTGAGCTGCTTATAAGCTGTTGTACCTTCTGCAATTACTTATCATGTATCAGGCTGGTAGCTGGTAGTCTATTCACAAGTTGATATATCTCCTTTTCCTTCTTCCCCATTTCTTTATGTATACCTTCTTAATCAAGCAATACACAAACTGGTTGATAATTTTTCATGAAGACATCTCCCATCTTGGCATACACAAATACTCGTTTCCTAATGTCGTTAGCTCTTGAATTATTCGATTTAGTAAAATTTTGACTAACAACATATACACATGCAAAAAAGTGCATAAATCAGAAGTCAACAGTTTAAGGGATTTTCACAAACTGAACAAACCTGTGCAACCAGCACCCTTATCAAGAAATTGAAAACTGTCAGCATCGTAGAACTCCCTCATGCCCTCTTCCAGTAACCACCCCTCAAAAGTAACTACTATCCTGACTTCTAACACCAAGATTCCTTTTGATTATTTTCCAATTTTATATTAATGCATCTATACTGTAAGAACCCTTTTGCTTAGGGCTTCTTTCACTATGCTCTAGATTTATAAGATAAATTAGTGTTGCAGTCTACAGTTGTATACTTTTCATTCCCATTGTTGTATAATATTTCATTATATGAATATATCACAATTTGTTTTTCCAGTTCTCTGTGGATGGACATTTAGATTATTCCAGTTTGTGACTATGGGGAATTGTGCTTCTGTGAACATTTTGGACATGTTTTTTTTTTCATAAGTATACTTTTATTTTGGGTGCCTAGAACTGGAATCACAAGTTATAATAATGTCCAACTTTAGTCAATACTGAAAAACAGTTTTCCAAAGTCATTGCACCAATTTACACTCCCACCAGCAATGGATAAGAGTTCCTTTGCTCCACGTGTTCATTAACTTTGCATATGTTCTGCTTTTTAAAAAGTTATTCCTTCTGGTGAAAGGGTGGTGGTGTCATATCACGACTTTAATTTTCATGACTAATGAAGTTGAGCCACTTTTCATGTTTATTGGTCTTCTGGATATACTCTTTTCATGTTTATTGGTCTTCTGGATATACTCTTTTATGAAATTCTTGTTCAAGTTATTCCTCATGTTTTTCTAATGTGTTGTCTATCTTTTCTTATTGATTTGTAGTAGTTTTTCATATATTTTGGATATGAATCCTTTTTAGCTTATGTATTGCAAATATCTTCTCTTATTCTGTGACTTGCCTTTGGTTCTACTCTTTTTATTCATTTTTAAATATTCTGTAGAAATGTCTAGAATCATACCTCTGCACCTTCTTACCTGTGAGAATTAAGTTGAGTTAGTTAACCACTCTGAACCTGTTTCCTATCTATGAAATGGGAGTAACGATCCCTGCCTAGCCTATCTTATAATGATATTGGGAGAAACAAATGAGATTCTATCTACACAACAGCTTGAGTATTCTTTTGGTATCCAGATCAAGAATTATAGCTATAGTTTATCACTGTTATGATTTACCTATATCACTATTAGAAGTAATTAAGCCTTCACCAAAGAAAGAAAAACACAAGTTTTATGCTGTGTAGTAAAATGGGATAGGTATAAATCATCTGTGAAGGTGATATCCATGGGATAAAGAACTTTTTGTTACACTTCCTACAAATGAAAAGATTCTTATAAGATGGATATAACGTTCCCAGATGTAAGCCTCTGCACTCACATAATAAGTATTTTACAGAATCTGACATTCTTTATTTCTCATTTCCTCTAAAATCTCTTACTCTCCAATGGATGCATCCAATTAGGAAAAGATGTCTCCCCCCCAAAAAAAAGGTTATGCTACTTTTTAGGAACCTTGGCCTAAAACAGAATGAGTTTTCCATCCGTGTTTATTTCCTCAGACCAAATAGCAATTGGCATGTCTTGAGAATGTAGTAATTGAAGGGTTGTGGGGGATTTAAAAAATGTGGAATGATAGGTCAGATGCTAACACTTTGAGGTCATCTCATGCTACTTTCTAATTTTACAGCTGGGGAAACTGAGGCTTAGAGATAGAGAATAACTTACCTAAGGATTTATGTGAAGTGAGTGAAAGACAAAAGGCTGGAATTTTGCTTTAAAACCCTAAGTTTTAGAGGGCAGGGACTGTGTCTGCCTTGACCATTGCTAGAGCAGGCACCATGCCTTTCAAATGAACTTCCTATTACTTCTCAAACGCAGAAAGCTCATTCCCATCCTCTGAGGGAATTATCTACATAGGCAAGCTTTAGCACTTGAAAAAAAAATAGAATAACATAAACAAATGATTGATTGTTTAGGGAGCGCACACAGCTGGGAAAACTTGTCCAAATGATTAATTGTGGGATCCTTCTCATGCTTCTCAGAGAATCTTTCCAAAACCACCCACACCTTAATGCAGAGCTAATCTGTGTTCTCCTAGTAATATGTTCCTGACTGCTATTTCATATTATAGATAGCAATTCATTTATTTAAACCTACTAGACTAGGAGAACCTACAAGGTTGATGCTCTGCATTTTATTTCCCTGGTACGTAATAGAGACCTTGAAAACTAGTAGGTGATTTGTAAATAGTTGTTACATGAGTGAATCTATCAATAAACAATAGTTAGTGACTGATTTGTATATTACACTCACATTTCAACTCATATACTCAGTGACTCTCCAACGGCATATGCCCCAGGTGACACTGGGCAATGCCAAGAGACATTTTGTTGTCACAACTGAGGAGAGCAAGTGCTCCTGGCACTGAGTGGATAGAGGCCAGTGATACATCTAAATATCCAATAATGCACAGGACAGCCCCCACAACAAAGAATTATCCGGCCCAAAATATCAATAGTGCCGAGGTTGAGAAACTGCTATATGTTCATAGCAGCTATACTGTTGCCTGTTGGCCAGTATTATCTAGAATAAGAAAGATAATAATTGGTTTATTTAGAAGAGAGCATTGGTCTCATCCATGGGCCAAAAGTATGAAACTATGCACCTTTCCTTCTCTGAACCTTGTGGTGAATGAGGTCATAAGTCTTGATTATCTTAGAGAATCAAAATGTTCATTCTAATGTAATGGAGAGGTTATCTTTGAAATCTGCATCATTTAAGTCATTCAACAATTACCTAACTGTATGCCGAATAGCTCCCTGGCACTGTGTCAAGCTAAAGCAGTAGGTAAAAGAGAATACACACTGACTTACTGCTTCTAATTTTTCCAAGCCTCTTTGCTATGATACCTCACAATCTTCCTTTAAGGTATGGAGGATATGTATTATTGACCCAATCTGACATGTGAAGAAACTACGGCACAGAAATACATATGAATAGAAGCCCCACCACCAAGATTGAAAAGTTGTCTCGGTAATGCAAATATGAAGTCATTGCTTGTATAAAATGGGCAAGAAGCAAAACAGTGAAACCCATTAAAATGGCATGGGAACGTTTTGAAGTTGCCTGTCTGGAGTCAAGAAGGTGGTGGAAGAAAGTAGGACTAACTCCTCTTCAGGCACCACTTTAGTAAGGCCACCCAATAAAATCAGAATCAAGAGCTCAGCTGAGCTGACTGGACCTAAAATGTTCTCCTACCTGAACAGGTTCAACAGTCACTTCAAAATAAACACACCCCAGAGTAGTTGAACTAGTCTCTATGTGAATGATCTTGCAAAATGTTTACATTAAAAATAAAGGCAAAAATACATAAAAATATTAATGCACATTTTAGTAAATTGCATTTACCAGACATTATTATTCTAACTTTACAAATGAAGAAACTAAGGCTCATAGAGGTTAACTGACTTGTCCGAGGCCACCTACTCACATAATTTTCATGGGTATACCACTAGGCTTTTCCCAATGCCACTTTTCTCCCAGAACTTTCTCCTCTTTCTAAATCACCATCACTACTTCTTCACCTACCACCTCAATTTTCTAAAGAAAAATAAAAGAAAAGAGCTGTTAGAGGGAAGCATTAAACTCAGGAAAGTATGTTACCTCCAGGAATTTTTCATGACTCATGAAATAATTGGATACATCCTCTGGGAACCAGAGTCAAAGTAAAGAACGTGGGAAGCTCTCCTTCCTCTCAGTGGCATGGGTGCTGCATTCTCTGACTGACATGCTCTGATTCCCATGAGGAGACTAGAGCTCCACGTCTCTCAAGTACTGAACTTTGCTCTGAGAGGTGTCTTTATCTTTCCCAAGAAAGTGAGATCACAAAGATCAAAGAAAGGTCTTAACTCTACCAAGAGATAGACTTGAGTGAAGACCGTGACCTCCACAGAGAACACCACACCCACAGAGTCCAGGCCTGGCTGTGGTCAAGTGGACCAGGCACGCTGAATTCTGGCCATTGCTCTTTACTCATAAACCTCCATCAAAGATATCAGTCCTTGATTTAACTTTAAGTCATTTTTATCAGACTCATTGAGAATTTGATAGATCAGACACATAGGGTTTCAAAACAAACTTGCTTTCCATATTGTGTCACTCATAGTAACATCTATTACCTAACGGGGTTTTAAGAATACAGAACACTAAGGTGAAGAACAATGTCCATTATCCCAACGGTCATCTCTGATACAGAAGCACAATTAAACTCTCACAGATTGGGAGATAATGTGTTCTCATTAACACCATTATGTTTATGGAACAAGGTGAATCTGTTAATTTATATAGTAAAACAACAACAAAAAAAATGAGAGCCTTCTATAAAACAGATATTATACCAGTCTTAGAAAGAAGAGAAGAAAAAGACACAGTTTCAGCCTCATAGGAAAGTACCCGCTATTCAATTTATTAAAGTTGTCAATTATGTACTTACTTTGTGCAGGGTTTTGTCCTATGCACGAAACATATAAAAATGAATGGGAAGCAATTCTTTTCCTTAAAGAGCATACAGTCAGCTATGATAGAAAGATACTTTCCCAAATAATTGCATACCATGGTGATTAACATCATAGAAGTTATTTGTGCAAAATGCTATGTTAGCACGAATGTGGGAGTGACCAATTTTGCATGGGGAGGGGCAAAACTTGTGAAAACAAACTCAACAAATGCTTGAGGCCTTTGGGATAGCCTATTCTTTAAGATAGTCTTCCAAACCCTAACTCAGTGGCCAGTGGTTAATTCAGTGACCACACAGACACCAGACTTATTTACCATCTGGCATAAGATTGGTGCCATTGAGTAAGTTTCCTTTGGGGCTGTTGCTTTCAGTTCTCTCCTTCTAATTCACAAACCCAAGTAAGGAAGCCAGTCCAGAAAGTGATTAAATCCACTTTTACTTCTTTAAAAACTTCTATCACAAGGAGGAAAAATAATTGCATGCATGTACAGGGACAAATTTCAGGGAGACAGTAGTCTCATTAGATTCAAAGGAGACAATGACTAAAACTTAGACTACTCAGCCTCTGTTCCTTCCAGCACGTCTGAGAAAGAGCTTTCTGACATTTAGTCTTTTAACCCTAGATAGGCATATTTCATCCAACCAATCAAGAATCATATGAGTTGATATGGCTTTATATAGTAAACCTTTAGTCTCTGATCTCTCAGGACAAGTCAACTGAGCTTTTCTAACTTTCCATGGTCCATCAAATATCACTGGCAGGTTTTACATTAGGCACTGGGGAAGCAATAATAAATGAGCCATGACCCCTGTCTTCAAGTGCTGTACACTCCAGGGGAGAAACAAATACCAAAACAGGCAATCAAAATCTGACCCCAGAGCGCTGTGTGAGCAGAGGAGGAGGACAAAATGCAGGTGCTAGTGAAGTGGGAGGTGGTGGGAAGACACCTCGGCTAATTCCGGAAATAACACAAAGGATATCTAGGTCAAGTGGGAAAGGAAAGGGGGCATTCCAGGCAAAGAAAGCAGCAAAAACAAAGACCCAAGGAGTGGAAAAAGCAGAGAAGGGCCAGAGACATTAAAGGTCAAAATAAATGGAACACAGAGGGCGAGATGTGAACAACTGCGAGCAAGGAGGGCTAACGCTAGAGATATATGTTGGCCAGGTTGTGAAAGACCTTGCCTGCTAAACTGAGAAGTTCATATTTTATTTGGAAGGCAGCAGAAAACTTTGAAGTTTTCAAATAAGAAAATACATACATATCTGTGTGTGTGTGAGTGTGTGTGTATGTTTAAAGAGTACTACAACAGCTCTTTGGAAAGTAAATTCAGGGGTCAAGACTGAAGTCAGGCAGTCACAGTAGGAGGCCGTTTTGATGATCCAAAAAGGAAATGATGGAGTCTTGAAATAAGAAAAATGACAGTGTAATAGAGAAACATTAATATGTTAAGAATTATTAAGGACTTGGAACCAAATTTGGTACTTGAATGGATGTTAAGATAAAGGAAAGGGAAAAAATCAAGGATGGTAAGGATGATATCTAAGTTTGGGGCTTGGGAATTATTGGGTAGAGCTTGGTCCTGTTTACTGAGAACAGCAATACTTCATATTTAATGTGGTTTGTTTTGGGGTGTTTTTTTTTTCATATTTTAAAAAACCTGTCTCAATTGTCAATTTGGAGCTCTCTGGAACCAGTGTTCTAGAACTAAGTTACTATTTCACTTGACATGAAGTCACCTAGTATAACATTGGTTCTTTAAAAAGGTACAGAAGAGAACCAATTGCCCAAGGAGAGTTTCACCTCATCTTGGTTCAGGGTCTCATTTAGGCCTGAGGGCTCTTTGATCTCTGGTCTTCTCAGCCCTTTCAGGAGATCATTATTTCCTTCACACAAGCATTCTTTTAGGTCCAACCAAATCAATGTTACAATTAGAGAAATTGTTGAACCTTCAAAATAAGGTAAATAACATGTTACTTTTTAACCGTTATTCTTCATGCTGTGGAATCTCTTTGGCACCTTAGAGATCTTCCAGGGGAGGGGGCAGACATGGGTGTGTTGATGTTCCTGTCTGTCTAGAGGTTTGGGTTTTCTTTTTCCTCATGCAGTTGGTGTTCCCATTGGCTCGCCGGCCTCTTGGTCTTAGCTAAGGCCGTTGATGTTGGGACACCCTATGGCCTCCTCTCCCACAGTAACCTGTCCGGGAGGCTCTCCAAGGACACGCTGCATTTAGAGCGTATCCATTTCAAAGATTGGCTAATTGCTCTGCAAGCTACAAAAAAAAAAAACACTTTCAAATCATAAAAGGGAAACACTCTGGCTTTTTCCAGGCCACAAAGCATGACCAAGTTGATTAGGACTCATAACTCACACTCCTGATACCTGAGCTTGATCCTCCTAGAAACAGCTGTCTTATAAAAGCAGAAACCGTGCGCATATCTCACACTGTTCAGGCAGCCCTGCTCACGGCTTTGCGTCCACAATAAACGGCCTCTGCCATGTCCGGGCCAGGGCTGCACTGGAAATGAAACAATAAGAGTGGAAAATAGCCTTTATTTATTGAGTTCACCTACCCTTAACATCAAATCAAACCCTAGCCTACACAGCTCACAGAATCCAAAGAGCTAAAGATGGAAAATGCCTCAATGGACAAGTAATCCATTCGCAGGAGTTAGCACTGGACTTTCTTCCACAGAAAATTTTATTTGGGGTGATGAAAGCACACATGCCCATTAGACTCTGTGACTTGGAAAGAAGTACTTGTAAGCAGAATGTGATAGAACTCAAAGATCAAAATGAAAGTTACCCAGAGAAACTTTTTATGGACATTTGTATAAAGAAGAGAGATTCACTGTGATGGAGCATGTTTCATAGCTTAGGGGGAAGTCATATTCTGTGGCAAAGCCGGGTGGGTAGATGCTGTCCTGGTGAAGGCAAAGCACAGCTTAGCTTCTGTGTCCCATGACAGGTCTTTCTTTTGCTGACAGGGGCTCTAAAGTGAGGCTACATATCATAGTGCTAGGCACACAAGCTCTGGAATTGCCCAGAAATGGTTTTGAATTACAGCTCTACTATTTTACTCATTTATTCAGTCGTCCAACAGCTCCATCTAAGTGGTCATGGTGTGCATGAGGTTAAAACAGTAGACAGGATAGGGTCCTCCTACAAGCAAGAACACTGAGACCATAATAAAGCTGATAAGTGCTTTGATGAGCGGACACATGAGGTGGGGCCAGAAAAGGGAGAGGATTGGCAAAGGGGAACAGCACAGGCTTCGTAGGGGAAGTAACATCGAAGCCAAGGCCTGAAGGCCAAGTATTAATTACCAGATTGAAATGATGGATGTGTGTACGCGGAAAAGTTAGCAGGGGAAGAGAAAGAGTATATAAAAAGAGCCAGCACAATAGCCAAAGGGTGGCAGCAACCCAAGGTGGTATCAACAGATGAATGGATAAACAAAACATGGTATATAAGTTCAATGGAATATTATTCAGCCATAAAAAGGAATAAATCTTGAGATTTGAAGACCTCATATGGAGTGAAATAAGCCGGACTCAAAAAGACAAATGTTGTATGATTTTGCTTACAGGAAATACATAGGAGAAGCAAACTTCATAGAGACAGAGAATGGTTTATAAGGTTCCAGGGATGGGAGATGGTAGAGTAAGAAAACGGAGTTAAAGCCTAATGGATGAAGAGTTTATGCTTGAAGTGATGAAAAAGTAGGGGTAATGAATATCACAATATTGTAATTATAATTAATACTAGCAAATTGTACACTAAGATGTGGTTAAAATGTGAAATTTTAGTTGTATATTTATTGCTACAATAAAAAGTTTCATTAAAAAAGAACAGAAAAGGAAAGGAAATTTTTTATGTTTTAGGATGAGACAGCTTTGGTGAAAAAAAATTCTAGAATCCAAGAAAGCTTGGTGCTTCTCTACCAGAATTAAATGGGGAGAAGAAAAATGTACCAGTGCCATAAGAAACCAAAGTTGATCAAATACTGGACACATAGCCCAGCAAGGGAAACGAGAAAGACATAAGAAATGGGAAGCAGTAGGCAACCAGAGAAAAATAAAGAAAAAATACATTTTTTAAAAAAGAAAAAAAACCCAGACTATAGAGAGTATTGAGGGATCAGGGGAAAAAGAAATGGACCTAGAAAGGTATCATGAAAGAGAGTCCTTACAGGCAGAAGGCAAAGGGAGATACTGAAGGATTTCCCATAAAGAGACCCAGAAATATGTATTTTAAAAAAGTGTTACTAATCAGATGACCTTAGACAATCTACTTAATTCCTCTCAGCCTTAGTTTGTAACATGTGAAGATTAAATGACATAATGTATATAAAATGTTTCTCAGTGGTAACCATAAGGAGATAACTATGAGCTCAAATTTGAAGTAATTTTTACCTTCCCTTTGTATCAGTATTTATGTAAAACATTTTGTAAAACATTTACACTTGTGTTTAGTATAAATTCGGGTACTCACTTGTTCATTGTTTTAGCTTTCAGGGAGTTTAGAGAAATTCATTTGTTCCATCACTTATTCAACAAACATTTACTAAGTTATCTTTTCTGGGCTGGACATGGAGCTTGCTGTTGGGGATGAGATGATAAAAGTGTTGATTGGGTGGTGATTTGGTTAAAAGAAGAAATGGCTGCTTAAATTAAGTATTCAGCAAATTACTGTGGTTCCATGTGGTTTGAGGTTTGTGGCAGAGACTAGCAATTGCCACCAAGTATCTATTACCCAC
>PVKH010002715.1:0-26500 GCA_004027955.1 Chaetophractus vellerosus
AAACTCTAAATTCATTCAAATTCATATCAAAGAGAATAACAGAGGAAAAGCCATAACATATAATATGAGCTGAAAAAATTCAGAGAGGCAGCAATGAATAGTTTCATAAAGAGATTTTGAATTGCTTTGGTAGAAATTTTAAGAATATTACTGAAGACATTAAAAGATCACCATCTAAAGAAAGGTTTTCTTAGTGCAAAATGTGAATTGGAAGTAGATCTTAGAACAGATGCTCATTATTTTGCACCCAATTTTCAATTTACTGCCCACTTTAAAACAGTTGCCCTCTGCCCCATCGCAGTTTATTTGCCTTTCCTTTCTACCTTCGGCTCTCAGCCTGATCATTATTCACCTGGATTCTTGCAATAGCCTCCTGAATGATAAACATCACTTGCCTCACCTCATCCAACTTCTGTCAACTACTACACTGGATCCTTACGTTCCTGGGACAGTTCAGACTTACTCCCTGCTTGCTGTGTTTGTACTTTCCAACACTTTTTGCTTGGAATATCTTTTTTCCAGAGATTTGCATTATTTGCATGCCTCACTCCCGTTTTACTTCTGATCTTTAATCAAATATCAGTTTCTCAAAAAAGCCATCTTTGACCATTATCCAAACTAAAAGCTTTTTTCTACTTTATTTTGCTTCTTATCACTTATCACTATTTAACTTACCCTGTATTTAATTATTCACCTTGCTTACTGGCAGTCTCCACCCTCCCCTCCTTACCCCCTTACCAATTCCCATGTTGGTGCATGAACTCCAGAAAGTTTGGTCTCTTCTGTTCTCTGCGGCGTCTGTAGTGCCAATAAAATGGTAGAGCATACAGCACACAATAAAATAAACATCTATTGAATAAATAAATCAAAATATATGTCTCAGTAATACAAAAAAAATGTTGACAAAATATCAACCTAAGTTTATAGAATCAAAAAAAAAAACAAATCCCAAAGTGTGTAATCATATAAAAAATGCTCAAGCCGATATATTATCAGAGCAATACATATTGACAAAATCAGTGACAAAAATAATCTGTACTTGATATGAATGGCCTGAAGAGATGCTAAGTTCATTAAACAATGAAAACCATTATTTGCAAAAATAAATTCCCAAATTCAGTGCCCTGTCTAATTTCTTGAAAGTGTGTTACAATAGTTATAAAGTAAACTGCTCAATCTGACATGGTCACCAAAAAGAAGAAAAACCCATACAAATACAAATTAAAACAGGGGATCATTGAATTTATTCTTCATTGATTTTGCAAAATCCCCAACATTACAGAAGACTGAAAAGCATTCACGGGAAAATTAAAAGAATTCAAGGGGACTTAAAAGTTGAACAAAGCAGCCAACAATGTGAACCAGCAGCAGAGCATTTTGCTTGCTGGTGAAAACTGAGCTCATTAGCCAAGCGATGGCTTAGAGCTGACTCTAGGGGAGGATACAACTCAACTTCATACAGACCTTCCTGCAGAGCTGAGAGTGAAACATCCTTGGTCTTTCTTTGTTGGAAGCTGCACAGCATGCTTTCTGGCCTAAGGTAAGGTATGAGTCATTACAAAGGCTGATGGAGAGAGACCAACGTTTTGAAATAAACAGAACGAAAGGCCACCGTAAAAGTTGGCATAGTATAAAGTAGGATCCCAAATCCCTGTGTGAATGCTTTGAAGACAGAATGCACAGAAGCCATTGTTGAAACACATTAAATGTCTCAAACACTCTATCCTAACAATAAATAAGAAAATATATGTACAATAATAATATACTGAGGTAGCTATTTGATGCACTTGATATTAGGGAAAATTTCCTAAAATAAATTGCATTTGTAAAATTTATAATTAATTAAGGACATTGGAGTTATCTTTCTTTAATTAGAAAGAGTACAATATGTTGCCTCAAGTTTCAAAGACAATATTTTAATGATTAGAGAAAAGAAATGAAAATTATGATGGCAATTAATCATTGTTTTGCATATTCATAGTTTTAAGGGAAAAATTGCCAATATGACCAAAACGAATAAAGGGCAGCCATGGTAGAAATCACATGTAAATGTTAAAAAGTAAAATTAGTATAAATTGCTGTATTATCTTTGAATTTCCATTCACTTAATAATTATTTAATAGTTAAAAATTTCCCATTTTACCAACAGACCAATATGTCAAGCCCTCAATATAATTGCAAGAAACTATAGATCTTCTTCAAAAATTGAAACTTAGTGGTTACCATAGGTTCTGAAGGGAGGGGAGGGAAGGATAGAATAGATAGAACGTAGGGCATTTGAATTTTCAGCCTAATAATGGATATAGGCCACTTCAAATTTTGTCAAAACCTATTAAAGTGTATGATCCAAAATGTAAACCATAATGTAAACCATTGACCATAGTTAGTTGCAATGCTTCAATATTTTTATATCAATTGTAAGAAATGAACCATCCACATGTAAACATGTTATTAATAAGGAAGCGGGGAAAAGGCAGAGGGCATTGTGTATATGGGAATCACCTGTATTTGCTATGTGATTTTCTGTATCTTAAAGCTCCTTTGAAGATAAAATGAAAAAAATAAGACACTTGGGAATATATGGAAGAAAATGTCATTGTAAATACAAGACAACAGATCTTACAGTGATGAAAGACACAATGTCTAATTTTTAAAAAAATTTTATTATATCAAATTGTTTTAAAATTTTTTGTATTTTATTAGTTATTTTTTACATTATTATTTCCTTTTCTTATTAATTTTATTCGGTTATTTTGTTGGCTTCGTTTTTGGAGAGATTTAGATCACAGAAGGGCCACAGCAGTGGTGGGGGAGGAACACTGGTGGAGGGTGTCAGTGATGTGGGGATACATGGGAGGGATTCACCTGGGGCATGCCTCTAATACATATGAATATGTCCAAGTGTTCATGGGACATTGTCTAGGTGGGTGGTGATCCACAAAATAACCAAAAGAATATTGAATTTCCATCCTAGGGAGTTCTGCTACATTCTCTAATAGTATAGCAAGAATCCCCTGAGTGAAAGGGCAAAGTCTAGTGAAGGAAGACAGACTATTATGCCAGGCCCTTGACATGGATGGTCATACTTATGAGCCTTTCCTTGTGATATTGAAACTTAGCCTACTATTAAATACGACCTAAGAATTGCCTCCTAATAGCCTCCATGTTGCTCATATGCGGCTTCTCTCTAAGTCAACCTCAGCATATAAACATACTACCTTCCCCACAGTCTGGGACATGACTCCCAGGGATGAGCCTCCAAGGGATTATTACTCAGAATCAACTAGTAATGCATCTGGAAAAAGACCTTGACCCAAAGGGGGAAATGGTAAATACAATTGAGTTTTTATGGCTAAGAGATTTCAAAGTGAATTGGGAGGTCCTTCCAGAGGTTAAACTTATACACATCTCAGCAGGATCTCATTGACTGCCACAGTAAACAGTTCTTCAAATAGCAGGGCTCCTGAGGACTTTAGAGATATCCAGATATCAGAGCAGACAGCTCAGGAATTCAGCACCCTGTCTGTAGGTCTTACTTTGGAATTTTATGCTCCCCAGTTTAACAGAGTTAGACTCATTTATAGTTTCTCTGCACAAGGCTCTTCTGACCCTTTTATTTGAACCCATAATTAGCATTACATTTGATAAATATATGTCCCAGAGACTTAAACCTTTGGCCTGTCCTTATGCTAGTTGAGCCCTGAATTTCAGCAGAGTTGCAACATCTACTCTCCAGTTCATTGGAATCACCCAGGACAACAAGGAGATGATGATGGACAACACCCATCCCAAGGAACAGAGAGAATCTACAATTGCAAGCAAGATAGCTCTATCCATCTGCCCCATGGGATTTAAGCTCCCTTTCAATTAGAAACAGATTGGTTATCATCATCCCCAAATCCCCAAAATTGGGGAATTAACAATGGACTAAAGTAGGCTTGCTCTTATTCTACTACAGACTTATTATTATTATAGCAGTGGAAGAACTCTTATCATTGATGTAAAGGCAGTGGCCACCACAGGTTCTGAAGGATGGATGGGAGAAGGGCGAATAGGTGTAATATGGGGTATTTTCAAGACATTGGATTTGTCCTGCATAACATTGCAGTGATGGATACGGGCCATTGTATATTTTTTCATAACTTACAAAATTGTGCAGGACAAAGTGTAAACTATAATGTAAACTGTGGTCCATGGTTAGTAGCAATGCTTCAAAATAGGTTCATCAATTGTAACAAATGTACCACACTAATGAAAGATGTTGTTAATGTGGAAAAGTGTGGGAGGGGGAGTGAGTGGGGCATGTGGGAATCCCTTATATTTTTTATGTAACATTTATGTAATCTGAAGCTTCTTTGAAAATAAAAAACAAAAACATAAAAAATTCCCAATTTACCAACTTTTGGATTTTAGAAAAATTATTTTTGTAATTATATAATATTTATGAGCTAATATAGTTAAATTTTAAAACTTGGAAAACCAATCAAACATTGCATCATACAGTTTGATGAAGATGCTAAAGTCTTCTCAGCCAAAATTCCAGTGGAGCATGGAACAAGTTGGAAGTGGTTGGAAGTGGTGACCAAGGTAGGGTATCATTGAGAAAGAACTGTATGTGTTCAAGTTATTTTCTAATGACCTGGTTAAAGGGGCTCAAAAAGAATGGGATCATTTTTTACAACAGGGTCCAAGAAACGAGTGAAGTTCTTTCCCTGAGTGATCAGAGTTGAAAGCTTGAGGTAGGAGGTCAACTTGATAGCAGCCTCGGCAGTAACAGGAGCAGGAAGCTGAAAGGCAGAAGCTGTATTCTGTGATCCTTTGGAAGGAGAAAACCAGGAATAGAGGTAAGTGTGGGTCTGTGTGATTGGGCAGGAGACAGTGGACCAGAGACCAGAACTGGGTCATCCACACAAGCAGGATATAAGCAGATTGTCAGTAAGAAAGTCAGATGGCAGGAATCAGAATTTGAAAGGCAAGGTTAGCTGGATCGGCTTGTAATAAGGTAGAATTCTCTTTCCCAGACTTGCACAATCTTTTAATTCAAGTGGAAAAAAGAATATCTCTTTTGCAATCTCCATTTTTCCCCTTCCAGGAAACCTCCCCAATGTTCTACAGCTGGTGATACAAGAAATTAAATGCCTTGGTTATGATGGACTATTGCTTTTGTTTGAACCATTCTCTCTCAGGTAATTCACAGAGGAGCAGTGTCAGGCACTAGTAAATTTCTAAGCCCATGAGGGCTGGTCCTTGGTCTGACCATTATTAGTTCCACCAGTGATTTTGATACTGAAATTTAGCATCTTCTCATTAAATTCTCTATGAACAGCAATACAGTAACAACAGCTACCTTTGATAATAGTTCTATTTGACATTGATAAATTGTGGGAGCACGCACAAACAAATCGGATAAAGCTCGAAAGGGACAATCATACAGCATGGTTCTCTTCCTGAAACCCATGCCCTTAAAAAGCTTTATCATTATGCCCGTTCATCCTTTAAAGTATTAACACATTGTGGACACTAAATAGCAGGATCTATCACTGGTTACCAGTAAGCTGGTGTTACAGATAGACCTTTTATCCCCTTTCCAAATGGCTCTTCTGGAAATTGGTACTTAATTAGAAAGAAAAACATTTCTTGCAAGCACAATTTCCAGTTTAGCCAAGATGGGAAATGACTTACCCCATGAGATTACTCTGAGAGGATGCTGTATTTTCTCTTTCTATTCAGAGAAATTTCACAACGTATTAAAATGTGGGATGGAAAAAATAGGTGTGGTGCATCGCAGCTGCAAACTATAAGAATGACCTTTTTTTTCTGTCCTTTTTGGATATTTTTTAAATGTTAAAATTTACTAGGATGATTGGAAAAACATTGGTGATTCCTTCATAAAGAAAGATAAAATGGTCAGAGAAAGGGCACTGCTATTGGAATGATGGAAAGATGAAAATGGTTGGTAAAAATTTGGAGGGAGTATTGGCTAGCAATGATTCCAGTCTGTTGAGCAAAAGTTAATTATAATAAATAGTCAAGTGCATTGTCAAAATGTCACTGTCCAAAGCTATCTGAAAGTGGTTCATATTCATTGCATTAAAGGCCCAAGATCACATTTTAAAAATATCACTATTCTTAATGTCTAACTACTACAATTTTAGATATGAAGTGTATTAACACAAGCAAATTCTTATTACTATAAACTTCTATAAATGATGTAGGATTTTATATCTTTTAGAAATTGAAAAAACAATAAACATACTATGTATTTTGTTCCATTTCATTAAAAACCACATGCAAACAAATGAAAATATTATTTACTAAAATATTTATACATCTCCTAAACTGTCAATATGCTTAGGTGAAAATATTTCATTCTCTGGCATTTCTCAAACTTAGTATGCATGCAATGGAGAGTTATTCATGATATACTACTCAATATTTCCCCTATCTTTATCAGAAAACCCAAAAGAAATGCAATTTAAGATGAATGCATAAACTGGGTAGTAAGGAGTTTCATGTTTTTTTACAGATGCAGCCTTATACCACTTGCTACAAATATGCAGTTTGGTAGAAAATAATAATAAAAAACTACATTGCTGAATAAATTTGCAGGCAAAGTTATTAAAATGTAATTTGAAAAGCTTTTTATGGTTAGAATAATTGACAGATTTTTTGAAGTAGCAACTTATAATTTAGAAATACTGATAATTTATTCTTTGACACTTATTTTGTTCACTCAGAAAGTTCACTAGTGGCCATGGATTTATTTTGGCACAAACAACAAAAGCCAAGGGCTGGATTTGGAGAGGCAGTTTGACTATAGCAAAAATGTTCTTGGGTAGCTTTCACTCTCTTCTGGAAGAGTTCAATAACAGATGGCAACTTGTCATTGTTAATGGAGTGTTATCCTGAAAAACTTCAAGGATCCATGCGGAGTGTGACACTCTTCCCCTCCTCCTTTAAAGCCACCTCACAGAAATAGCCATTAATGACCTCTTTCTTTTCACAGATGATTCTACCTTATGTTGGCTGATTCCTTCCAAGCCACATCATGGATGCTCTAATTCAAATATGGCAAAAGGCTTCTCATTGTTTGACAGCTCATCTATGCACTAAATGGTGGACGCATTGCAATGCAAAAGGAAAAATATTGTGCCCCAAAGGTAGAAGTCCTGAATCCAGCCATGGTCCTTGGAGTCATTGGGCAGATAATGTCTTCACTCTGGATTTCATTGTTGTCCTTGAAATATGGGCAGGTTGACTCGTACAAACACTAGGTTCACTTCCAGTAAATTTATTAGATTCCAAATTCCTTTAATATGAAGAAAGGATCAATTTGGTAGATGACGGTATTTATGGGCATTCTGACATTCCATTTACCATTTCTGATAAAGTTACATGGTCATAGAAACGTCAGCAATTTGGTTTCTAAAATATTTAATAATCATAATTTATCTTCCTATATTTGTTTAGCATTACATGGATTTCAGAGCTCATTCACAGCATAATTTTTGTTTCTTTAAAAATCATTAGCAATTTAGCATTTCAGATGGAAATTAAAAACTGGTAAAATCTTGCCTAAGAGGATCATGCAGACTAAAACCCATATTATATGAACCCCGGCACTAAACCTTGTTCGCTTTTTACACCAGAAGTATCTATTTTATTTTATTACTGATAGTCAATATTCACATTACAGCCACCAGTTGCAAGATGTTTTGTACTTTTTAATGTTTTTCTGATATATTTTTAATTAGACTTGACAATAGCTAGAAGAAAATAAAGGTAGAAAGTGTGTCCAAGGTTATAGAACTCATTGTGATAGATCTAGAAGGATCATCTGTGGAAGATTGGGAGAGGGAGGTATCTGATTTGTCCTCAATATTCCAAATCCCTCTCCACTACTTAAATCATCCTCTCCTCTGGAAAGGAATTAGGCTGAATATCAAATGCCTATTGAGTCAAGAGCTGTCAATTCTTTCCACCAAGCATTTTCTTTTGTACTTAAATTTACTCTTCTGTTTTTAAGCCAAATTTCCTTCCTTTCTTCTTCCTTCCTTCCTTAACATTGCTTTTTATTTCTCTCCATTTGTTCTGTCTTTATTTTCCACACTGTCATTTCCTGCAGGTCCGATAGACAGTTAAATGTTTTATCCTGTTAAGAATTGCTATTCAGTGAGTCTAACAATTGCACATAACCTTCAACTTCCTTTGGGAATAAGTACCAGTAATTCTGCAGTTGCTCCTTTCTGTGATTAAAAAAATACCAATATCATTTTCAGGCAAACACGTATCAGCAACACTATGAGAAAATTAACATTCTTGTGGCACAGCATTTGTTGCTTGCCCTGGATGAATAGGTGAATAGCTAATGCTAATGCAGTTTACAAACTGATGAAATGTAAATAGAATTGAAATTTGATTTCCTGAAAGTATTCCTCTTGGATAAACGGAATCTTTAAAGACAATTCTTTCAGGCTTTGACAAAACACCCTACTCAAATATTAGCAGTCACTCTAAAATAATGCTCATCTTTACAAACAAGGGTATTACCATGATATTTTACATTGGAAGCATGTTTTATGGTTCACAAGACATGAGAGGGGAATTGGAGTGATGGGATGTGTTTTCCCCTAGTAGTTGCTCAGAGGACAGACCTAAGGTTTCTACTGTGGCTTCTGCTCTAAGAAGTCAAAATGCTCATGCATGCAAACTGGCTCACTGGGTTCTAAAAAGGACTTTTTACCTTTTTCATACTGTAGCCAATTGCATTTTACAGAGTGATTGTATATTAATCTTTAACAAATCAGAGTCATAGAATTGTAAACCTCAGAGTTATCCTGAAAGTTCATTTTAACCATTCTATACAGGAAAGTGTCGATGATGTTATCGTTAATAAAGGTTTAAAAAAAGAGATAAAATGTTAAAAAAACATTATGTATTATTGATTCATATTTCTTTTTATATTACGAAAATACATAAAGAAAAAATTAAAAAGGCAATGCTAAATTTAATTTTATAAACTACATAAATGAAAATTCATGACGATCCAAAAAGGTATTGAACCCATTTCATCATATGATGTCAAAATTTGAAAAATGACTCCCTATTCTGATCTCACCTATCACATTATATAATGTATATTATCTATTTGAATAAAAAGGTCTTTTTAAAAAATGATAAAGTGATAGGGATTCATGTATTGAAGAGTAATTCCATAAAGGGTAGCATCTCAGAAAAGGAATTCTATTCATCTAAAGCTCCATCCATGCTAATTGCTCCTAGTCAACAGCAACTCTTGGTGGTGGCCCCTGACCCTACTAGAGAAGTAGCAGGTCCTCCCTACAATGGTGAATGCTGTATCCAAGGCTCTGCCAGGTTATGTATCATGGTCCCCAATCAAATGGGCACAGTCCAGTGCACCCCTAAGCCATATACCTTAAAGTTCCCATAACTCAAGGATCAGAGTGCTTTGACCAAAAGTGTGACACCTGGCAACTGGTATTCATGAAAATGTTTTTAAAAAGGCTGGGGATTTGTGCAGCGATTTGTAACCTGTGCCACTATCATGGTATAAATACTTCCAAACATAGGTGATTTCAAACTACCAATGTGATGTCACTGAACATGGAATTGGGAATTGCTGCTCAGTAGCACACCATAATATAGGATTTCCACCACAGATGCAATGGGCATAAACAACCTCAAGAGCATAGACAGTAAAAGGTAGAAAGATAATTAGGACATGATGAGTATTGTATATTTATTACCTTTGTTTATAAAATAATTTAATTAATAGTTTATATAACCTAATTTTTAATAATGGTTAATTGCCAGTTCATGAAATTCCTGCAAAGTTCTTAATCAGATCTTGTAACAACACCATTGTGTCCGGCACAGGTAGAGCTCTGAGGGCTATCTTAGGATGGAGTAGGATTTGGAGACCTGGACACAAGCTATGGTCCTTTCTCCAGGAGTCTTTTCCTGCTGCTACTTGCTGTAGTTGCCATGTTAACTCTGCTTGACCTTCACCTTTATTTTCACACACAGTGACCAAATGTGAGAAACTTCTAAGCAGGGCTGCATTATTTTCTCCTTTTTTACTCATTACCCACAACAAATTTCTTTATTGGACCAAAGCTTATATAAAGTTTACAAGCAGATTAACATTAAAAATATAGATGACATTTGGTTCTATGAAAAGTCTACATAATTGAAATTAACTTTCAGTGAAAATAAATATTGAACCAAATTCTCCCACAAGGAAGATTGGTAAAAACTGCTAAATGTATTAAATGTGATTCACATTATTTGCCATCAATAAAAAGGCTTCTTGTGATAAGATCCATGTGAATTTTTTTTCTGTCTGCTGAAGCTGTGTACTATGAAATATTAGAAATTGCAATTATGTGCTGATTATGTGTAATATAAAAAATTGCTAGTATGTTTAGCAGTTGCTCTACATCTTTGACGTGGTTGTAGACTGAAGGATTTTTTAAAAAATGGATTAATTGCTTCTAATGTATGAATACCATTTTCTTCTAACTCCCAAGCATAATTTGGCACTATAACTTACAAAATATTTCCCCATCCCTCCTTCCCAAATTTCTCAATGTCATAGTGAAGATATGCTGAACACATTGATTCTAATTCCTATGACAGTAATTGTTAGAATAGAATTCTCTGAAGTCCACGTTCCAAATGTGGTCCAGGGACCAGCGACATCAACCCCAGAAATGCAGGATCTCAGGCCTCACCTCAGAGCTACTGATTCAGTGTCAGGATCTCCAGGTGGTTCTAATGCAAATTAAAGCTCTGGCAAAGCTACTCAGGACAAGATCCAGGAAGGCAGGACCAGTTCAGTTAATTATTCTAACTTCAGCACCTCTCAAGAGTGCCAGGCACTGACACCCACACCTAAATACTTTTGAAAGAATGAATATTTATATATCTATAGCCATTTTTTTAAACAGAAATAAATTGTTTTCAGGGGGTCAATCAGTTTGCCTTTGGAAAACTAACATAGCTACCTCAAAGATGAAATCCAGAAAGAAAAAAAAAAACCACAATGGAAAATCCCTAACAAAGAAATAACCAAATTCCAACCTAATCCAGGATTATTATTAAAGAATTGTCCATTATAGTCATATATTTTCCATGAAGCAGTATTTCATTTGAATTTTTGTGATATTACTTTAAATTACTTTATTTCCCTTAATTGATTTATAGTAAGAATTTTTAAAAATCCAATTCCAGTGTTTTCAAAGTAGAGAATGTTAATTCAATGGTCCTAAAGCATGAACTAAATAACATATATACACACATATATGCCACTCACTCTATATAATATGTATTTAAGTAATCAGACCCTTTACACTTAGTTCCCATATACATTAATTTAATATTTTAGGATTATTAAAATGAGGTGGTAAAACAAATATGGATTAATCTAGCAGACTATATTTGATTGCAAAAGTTATTGATTTATCTATATAAGTATGTATATATATGGCCAAGAAAAAAGAATATTTGTCATTAAGAGGTGAATTCATTTTATTTTACTTTATTTTATGCTATGTTTATTTGATTTTAATTTTTGATTTGAAACTGTGAGTTAAAAACATGGATTTCTCTAAATACCATTATTTGATTATTATCCCTCCAGTAGTAGTCATATATTATATTATCTATTGACACTCTTGGTTAAAAAACTTTCTACTTGCTCTGTATCATAATAGACAAGACTTAGAAGACTTAAAGACAAGACCATAAATTTTAATACAATCATCATCAATAGCACAATTGAAGCTGCTGAGTGTGCTTACACTATTTTATCAAAAATTGTATTGAGATATTCTCCTAAATGATTCACGTATTTGTTTACAGTTTGTTTTCTCCTGGTAGACCATAAGTATCATAGGAGCAGAGATTTTTTCATTGCCCCATCCCCAACTCTTGGTTCCTAGCAGGCACTCAGGATTGTTACTAAATGATTTGTTGAGCAGAACAACATCATATGCTGGCAAAAGTGGCTATTAATTATTATAACAGTAATCTGGACATCCAGGTGTTTGTGGGCCTTGTTCTATTGAATTCCAGTATTTATGGATCTGTTGATTGTATCTAATGATGATGGGAGAGGGTGGAATTGTTCTCAAATATCTTCTTCACTTAGATGTATTCACTCATAAACTAAATATTTATTGAATTCTTACAGTGTACAACCATGGTGATTGGATTCATAATCAAATAAATATACTACTAATAGCAATAAAAAACTTTATTATTAACAATATATTATCCTTCTATTAGAACATAGGAAGAGTGGAGCTTTACACGTAGTATTTCTAATCCTGCCAGAAACCCTGCAAAGTTCACGTTTATCATTTTACAGATGACAAAACAGTTCCAAAATCTTTAAGTAACTTGACCAAGTTAACGAAGCCTTTAATTGCTAGTATTTGGACCCAGGTCTGTCTAACTCCACATGTTTTGTTCACCGCCATGTTGCCTGCTATTCTTTCATAATAGGAAACACTGTAAGTGCAAGATGATGTGCTAGAATCTGTTCACATAAAATGTATTAGATGAGATCAGATTGATTCATTAGCTGTTCTTCTTAGCAATGCTCACTATGCTGCTGAACCCTATCTTTTAACTATGGGTCATAAAATGTTAGAGTCAGAAGGAACTCAGAGTCATTTAGTCCCTTACCTCATTCATTAGATACAGAAAATCTAGCTAAGGAACATTGTTTGGCTTGTTGCCCAAATGCTTTGAACTCCCTGGTCAGTGTGCACTGTGCTGGACAATCCACAAACCTGAATTATATCATAAGGGGTTTGAAATAAAATAGACTATTGTCTTCTATCCTTTTCATGGGTTAATATGGAAGAAAGTGAACATGACATGCACTTCAGGGCTGGAGAATTGACTATAAACATGTAGGTGCTGCTTTTAGCTAAATGACAGTGTATAACTGGAGGAGATGGGTTTTAGGTGAGTGGGAAACCCAGGTAAAAGAGAAAGGATTACACATAAAGGATAATTGGGAGCTGTTGCACAGCTCAAGGAAGAGGCTGATGCCGGTGACCCTGAAGACAGTTAATGGCTAAGGTAGCTCTAAATGTTAACAACTCATGATTGCCAATCTCATCGTAGGTATGGTGGCAAATGTATTATTTAAAAATACCAACAAATGAATAAAATAAAGCTGTAAAAGTAACACATTGCCAGGATATTTATGCATACCCATATAACAATATAGAGCATTTACCATATAACATATGATATATAAAATTCATGTAATATATGTTAATTCTATAAGACTCATAAAAATACATCAAATCTATCCTTAAATCCCCAATTTTTACTTTCAACTCTAGTGTTATCTGGGGAGAGGTCTCAAATAACATGATATAAATTATATATACTTTTCCTATATTTACTTAACGGTTTGATTGTAACCAGCTCCCACTTGATCAAAGCTCAGAGTCTGGAGTATAAGTAACATAGAACTAGGTATTTTATATGTTCATTCAATATTTTAACAAGATGTTCTATTGAGACAAACCTTAAGTGAGTGTGAAAATCTATATTATGGTCAATTTATGTCTTGGCTTTATTCACTTCTATTCCTGAAGCAAATATTTAAGAAATTTTCAAATTATTTTCATGCTAGGATTTCTCATTCTAAATAATTTTTGAACAGTAAAGGAAAATAAGAGTAAGGAATTTTTACATTTTAAAGAGCCAGAAGATGTATAAGCATTTATTTGGGGGAAATAAAGTTCTTTCCCTTGAGCTATTATTAAATTGAGTTGCTGAAGGTTTTTAAAATATGTAACATTTATGTTACCAATACAAATACTTTGAACTCTTTTATTGATTTCATCTTTGCTGTGTATTACCTACTTGGAGTTTGGAATACTAGGTACAGAGTTTAGTAGTAAATAAGAAATCCGAAACACAAAATGAATATTTCTCTATGTTAAGGTAAATCAATTTTAGCTTTTAAGGGGAAATGAAAACACAATTAGTGACCACGTTGTTCTTTAATAGCTGATCTACATGGTGAAACAATAACTTGGAACTTTGTTGTTATTATTAAGAATACATATTTGCCCCCCATGAGATGGCTCCCTCATCTGTCTGCTCCTTTGTTTTCTTGTTGTGTCTGTTCATTGTGTCCATTTGTTTTCTGCTCGTCTTCTTTAGGAGGCATTAGGAACTGAACCCGGGATCTCCCATGTGCGAGGCAGGCACCCAACTGCTTAAGCCACATCTGCTCACCTATTAAGGATGTATTTTATTTTAAATATTAAACAACCAATCCCTATTCCATTTTGGAAAAAAGAATAAAACAAGATCAGCAAAGTAGATTATTTAAGTAGAGAGAGTTAAGAAAAAAAGGTGTCTGTCTATGTTGGAACTACATGGAATTAAAATTTCTATACACCTATACATAATTTCATTTATGAGGCATTTTGTTATTTATTTTATTTCATTTTTTAATTTATTTTATATCTCCCACTTTCTGTTTATTCTTGCTGTGTTCATTTTTGCGTTCTTCTGTGTCTGCTTGTCTCCCCCTGCTGTGGCGACCCGCCGAGTCAGCTCACTGCGCGGTGGCCTGCCCTGCTCGTGGAGGCTTGCCCTGCCATGGGGGCTTGCCCTGCCTGCAGGGGCTTGCCCTGCCCATGGCAACTTGCTTTCCCGAGGCAGTCTGCCTGCTTGAGGAGGCCCTGGGAACTGAAAACAGGGCCTCCCATGTGGTAAACTGGAGCCCTGCCAATTGAGCTACAGCTGGTTCCCCATTTTGTTATCTAAATAAGAGTTTTTGTGGATTAGTATGGGAATTTAATGCCACTTCTTATATTATTTATATGGCAGGAAATCATAAATTTCAAAATAATTAAAAATAATAATCTCTAGTCTCTTTCTTCCTCTAATCCATCCTTTGTGGAATATACATTCCTCTTAAAGCATTACTCACACAAAAGTAATATTTTTCTAATTACAAAATTGAAAATTAAAAACACACATTATCCATTACAGCCATACCACCTATTTTGGCTCTGGTATGGCATATATATTCTTATCATATCATTTCTTTATTTTCTCCTTTCACATAATTTTAAACTTCTCCTTTTGACCTGAAATTCTACCATAATTTTAGTCCATTAAAATTTTCATTGATATTCTTTAAAATGTCCCCTCTCTCTTTTCTCACTAGTTGCTATCAAAGTTTAAAGATATTGGTGGCCTTTAATAAGCAATAAAATGAAAAACTCAGAATTGAAAGTAAATATTTTATCTTGAGAAGCAATGTGGGAATGGAAAAATATGTATATATTCAGGATTCATTTTACATATTGAATCAATAGCTAAATGTTGATTAGATATGGAACATCTTGTAGAATAAGTCAAAGATTACTCTTAGATGTTAAGGCTGGGAGACTGAGAGATTAGTGGATGCTCATATAAATGGAAAGGTTAGGGGAGATGATTTTTTTTCTGTATGAATGCATTACTATAAACCAAATATATTGTGTAACATATAAAAAAGAATTCTGACTCACTTTCTGCCTCCTTTTCTGACATTGTCCCACTTGTTCCTGAGGCTCTGTTAATTTTTCTTTTTCTTTTTTTAAATATATATATATTTTAGGATACACTGATTACATAAATGTTAGGTGGAAATTTTAGGAGTACCCATATGCCACCCTCCCACACCTCCCACAACCTCCCACATATATATCCTTCATCAGTGTGGTACAACACCTGTGATAGATATACACATTTTGAGGCTTTGCCATCAAGCATGGATCACAGTTCAGATTGTAGACCACCCTCTCTCCCATACAGTTCTGCATGATACTTGCTGATATAAAATAGCCTATATCCTCCATTACAACATCACCCTTGACAATTCCCAAGTCCCCAAAAAGCCCCTGTATTACAATTGCCCTTCCATCTCCCTGCCCCCAAAGTGGCCAGTGACCCTGGCTCCACATAATTTTGTAATTTCTTCCATTGCATGTATCACAAGTTTATAACGGGACACCAACAAGTTCATTCTAGTCCATAGAACTTCCCCCAATCCCGAGGAGTCTGGGATGGTGATGTCCCCTCCACCACCAAGTGAGGGGGAGCTTATATCCCGTGGGTATGATGCAAGAGTTGATCTGCTTGCAGCTGCAGGCTCTCTCCATTCCCCAGGATAGCCATCATCGCTCATCACTAGGTGTCCTGGGTGAGTCCATTGAGTTGTAGAGTAGGAGGTGCAGGTCCACAGAGCCTCTAGACCCAGTTGGCACATGGATAGTGCATAGGCTCTGGTCTTTGGAAGTACACCTAGAACTCTGGCATCAAATATAAGTTTGAATAGAAGAGACCGATGGACCATGAGCAGTGAAGACATATTTTGGTCAGTCTCTGTCACTCTCAGGAGCAAGGGTTCCAAATTACAGCCCACTGGTAAGGCACCAAACTCTGGGGCTATCTGCCCTGATATAGGACCTGGACATCACCAAAGCCCTCAGAAGGCCCTCTGTTTGGGGTGATATCCATATTGGAAGCCTAGGAAGTCCTACTGGGGTGTGTGTAAGTGTTACCTCTGGGTTGGTCTCCTGACTCTCTTTGAAGTCTCTTAGCCCTATGAACTCATTTGTCTTTACCATTTCCCCCTTTTATTCAGTCTTTTTCCAGTCGTTCTGCCCATTGGCATTTGTTAGTAATCCCTTGTTGCCAGAGAGGCTCATCCCCGGGAGTTATGTCCCATGCTGGGAGGAAGGTAATGCATTCATATGCTGAGTTTGGCTTAGAGAGAGACTACATTTGAGCAACAAGGAGGTTCTCCAGAGGCAACTCTTAGGCACCCCTTAACACTAAGCTATTTTAATTTCAACATCAATGACTCATAAGGCTAGTCATCAATAACAAGGGCTCATCAATGGATCATCCTCCTTTGCAAGATGATTTATTTAGAACTGGAAAACGAATGGTGCTCAACTTTGGCATTATGAGCTCATCTTGTCAATGAACCAATTGATAAATGTTTGAAAATAGAATTTATGATGTTGCCAGGGATTTCAGATATAAAGATGTATAGATTTTATTCAATTCAACAAATATTTATTGAACAATTTTTCTGTGCCAGAGAATTTTCTGAGAAATGGCATCCCTATGTAGAATGAAATAGTGTCTGTCCTTAGGGATCTTCCTGTCTTAATAAGGAACAAAAAACATGTGTGTGTGTGTGTGTGTGTGTGTGTGTACATGTGTTTGTTTGTGGGTATTTAGGAAAGAGTTATATGGACCTCTAAATATAATATGGAAATCCATATAATGAAGTGATTTATTTTGCCTGAGTGGCTAAGGTAAAGCCATGAATTTTCAGTCAATAGAGTTAGCATCTAACTTGGCCTCATCTCCCTTTCCATCCCTCTCTTTTTCTCCTTCCTAAAATGTATCACTCTGAGCAAATGTAATTTCAGGGAAACACACTTATCTTCTGCATATGCTCTTCTCTGCAACTCTACTTCTTCCAGCTATCTTCTTCTGTCCTTGAAGAACTAGCTCCATTAGCTCATTCTTATTAAGGTTTCCTTCTTCTTTGACCTGGATTGTGTATGTTTCTCTTTATAAATTCTAATGTAACACTGTAATCACTATTACAATATTATTAAATGCTGTTATAATGATCTATTTATTAAACTGTCATTAGGCTGTGAAATACTAAGGGATTGTAAGTTTATCTCTGAATCTCCGAAGTCTAGTATAAAATTTGACACTAATTAGATTCTTGAAAAATCTTTGTGGTAAAGAAAGCAAAAATGAAAAGTAAAGTGAAATAAAGTTGGAGGAATGGGAGAAGGCAGGAAGAGCCAGTATAAAAAAAATTTTAAGACACAGTCTATAAATGTCAGGATGATATGAATAGACATAATAGAGAAATAAATGGGAATGATGTAATTGTCTAGGAAAAGAGAGTAAAAAAAATGGAACAGTGGAAAACTGTCAAAGTAGGTAGCTTCAGGGGATTGTTCCTCATAAAAAGATAGAAAAAGGAAGCAAAACTGCTATAATCTACTTGGTCAGAACTGTGAAAAACAAAAGTTTACAGCAACAAAGCGTATGTTGAATCAGGAAGAAGGCAATATAAAATTATAGGAAACGTGTCAAAAGACAGAGAGTATGAAAGTGAAAGAATGGAAAATATTCACTCAAATAAGAAATACAAGAGAGCTGCATGGATATACTAATATCAGACAAAATATTATTTAAGTCAAAATTTGATACAAGAGTCTAAGAAGGTATAACAACCATAAGCATATAAACACCGAAAAACAGAGAGCATCAGAATATGTGAGGCAAACATTGAGAGAATTGAAGGGAGAAATAGACAGTTTCACAATTACAGTAATAGTTGGGGGCTTTGATAACCCTAATTAAATAATGGATAGAAAATATGAACAGAAAGATAATAAGGAAAAAGAGGACTTCTGCAACACTACAATCCAACTAGACCTAACAGGCATATATAGAATATTCCACCCAACAATAGTAAAATATACATTCTTCTCAAGGCCATATGGAATATATTTTAGGAAAGATCATATGTGAGGTCACAAAACAAGTCTCAATAAAGTTTAAAAGATTGAATTAATTAAAAGTTTCTTCTCTGGCCACATTATACAAATTATACATGATAATCATTATACAAATGAAGCTAGAAATCAATAATAGAAATAATATTGGAAAATTTACAAACATGTGTTAAATAACACATTCTAATAAACCAATGGATCTGAAATGTGAAATTCGAAAATACTTTGAAAAAAATTAAAACAAATAAGATACACAAAACTAATGGGATGCAGTGACAAGTGTGCTCAGTGGTATATTCATAGTTGCAAATTCCAAACATTAAAAGAAAGAAAGCTCTCAAATCATTAGCCTAATTTTATACTAGAAAGAAAAGAATAAACCAAACCCAAAGCTAGCAGAAGGAGAGATATATTAAGGACTAGAGTAGCCATAAATGAAATAGAGAATTTAAAAGCAATAGAGATAATCAACAAAAACAAAAGTTGGTTTGTGAAAACATCAGCAAAATTGAATAAATTTTAGATAGACTAAGAAAAAAGAAAAAAGGCAAATAGCTAAAATCAGAAATAAAAGTGGAAAAATTAGTATGATCTTGCAGAAATAAATTGGATTATAAAGGTAGATTGTGAAAAATTACATGCCAACAAATTAGTTATCCTAGAAGAAATGGGCAAATTCCTACAAACTTGTTTAAGAAGAAATTCTTAGAAACATGCAAACTTGCTGAAGAAGAAATGGAAAATGTCATCAATCCTATAAGATAAATACCATTTGATTGAATCAGTCAAAAATATAACAATGAAGCAAAGTCCAGGACAAGAAGGTACACTGGGGAAATCTACCAAACTTTCAAAGAAGAACTGATGCCAATACTTTTCAAACTCTTCCAAAGTTCTTTGAGGAGGACATAATTTCCAATTCATTCTATTAGGCCAGCATTACCTTGATACCAAAGCCATATAAAGACATCACTGAAAAAGATTATTACAAATCAATATCCCTTATGAATAAAGATGCTGAAATCCTCAGCAAGATATTAGCATACCAGATACAACAGCATAAAAATGAGTTAAACCATGATTAAATGGGATTTACCTCAAGAATGCAAGGGTGGCTCAATATAAGAAAATAAACCAATGTAATAGACCACATAAATAGAATGAAGGAAAGAAAACACATAGTCATCTTGGTTGCTGTGGAAAAAAAATGGCAAAATCCAACAACTATTTATGATTAAATAACTCAGAAATGTAAGAATATAAGGAAATTTCCTCAACATGATAAGGATGTTTATGGGAAACCAACAGCTAGCAATACACTTAATGGTGAAAGACTGAAAACATTTCCCCTAAAATCAGGTACAAGACAAAAATGCCCACTTTCACCACTGCTATATACTGTGTGGCAGTTTCATATATTTACGAATCCCAAAAAAAGAAAAAAGAATATGTTTGTAAACTGGCATGTTCCTCTAGGTGTGATACCCTTTGAATGCATGAGATTCTGCTGGCATGTCTTGATTCAAATACCTGTTGAGATTAGGGCTTTGATTCAAGCAAGTCAGTAGGGTGTGATTCAGGATTGAGTCCCCGCCCCCCTGTTGGGCTGATATATAAACAGACACCTACTCAATAAGACACATAGGAAGAGAGAGAACTTTGTCAGTTTTGATCCTGGAGGCCTGGGAGCTTCAACATATGGCAACTGACTTTGATGAGAGTGCATCCTTGAGATGCAGTCTTTCGGGCCTTGTAACTGTAAACTTTTATCCCAAATAAATACCCTTTATAAAAGCCAACAGATTTCTGGTACTTTGCATCAGTACTCCTTTGGCTGACTAATACATCCTGGGAGTTCTTATCAGAGAAATAAATGGCATGCAAATTGGAAAATAAGAAGTAAAATTATCTCTACTTGAAGATGGCATGACCCTATAGATAGAAAATGCCAAAGAAGCCACACATACAAAACTAAAAATGTTAGAGCTAATAAACAAATTTAGTAAAATTACAGGGTACACAATCAGTACACAAAAATCAACTGTGTTCCTATATACCAGCATGTACTATTTGAAAAGGAAATTAAGAAAACAATTTCATTTACAATAGCATCTTGTAAAATAATAAAATATCTAGGAATAAATTTAACTAAGGTAGTTAAAGACTTGTGGACTGACAACTATAAAATACTCCTAAAAGAAATTGAGGAAGACTGAATTAAATGGAAAGACATGCCATGTTCATGCACTAGAACACTTAATATTCTTAAGATGGCAATATTCCTCAAAGCAATCTACTGATTCAATGTAATCCCTACCATAACCTCAATGGACTTTTTGGGGGGCAGAGATGGAAAAGGCACTCCACAAATTCATATAGAAAGGCAAGGTGCCCTGAATCATAAAACAATCTGAAAAAGATCAAAGTTGGAGGATACACACTTCCCAGTTTCAAAACTTGCTACAAAGCTATAGCAATCAAAACAGTGTGGTACTAGCCAAGAATAACCAAATAGAGAAATGGCAGGAATTGAGTGTCCAGAAATAAACACACACCTTCTATGGTCAACTGATTTTCAATAAGGATGCCAAACCATTCAAACAGGAAAGAATAGCATCTTCAACAAATGGCGCTGAGTCAACTGGATATCCACATGCAAAAGGATGAAATTGGATCCATATTTCCTACCATCTAGAAAATTAATGCAAAATCAATCAATGACCTGTATGTAAAATTAAAACCATAAAACTCTTAGAAGAAAACATAGTGCTAAATCTTCATGATCTTAGAATTGCCAGTGTATTATTGTGTATGGTACCCAAATTACAAGCAACAAAAGAAAAAATAGATGAATTAGACTTCAGAAAAATTTAAAACTTTTGTGCATCAAAGAACAATATCAGGAAAGTGAAAAGACAGACCACAAAATGGGAGAAAATATTTACAAATCATCTATCTGATAAGTATCTAGAATCCAGAATATATAAAGAAAACATATAACTTAACCACAAAAAAGCAAAACAACCCAATTTAAAAATAGTAAAAGGACTTGATTCGTTATTTCTCCAAAGAAGATACACAAATGGTCAACAAGCACATGACAAGATACTCAAGTTCATTCTTAATTAGGGAACTATAAATCAAAATCACAATGGGATGCAACTTAACACCCATTATGATGGCTATAAGAAAGAAAGAGAAAATAAGTGTAGGAAAGGATATGAAGAAATTGGAATCTTCATACATGTAGATGGGAATTTAAAATGGTGCAGTGTGTGTGGAAAACATTTCAGCAGTTCCTCAAAAAGTTAAACATGGGATTATTAAGTAATTCAGGAATTCTACTCCTAGGTATATACCCTACAAAATTGAAAACAGGTATTCAAAATATAATTGTGCAATATTGTTCATAGCAGCATTATTCACAATAGCCAGAAGGTAGAAAAAAAAACAAATGTCCATGAATGGATGAAGATAAACAAACTGTGGTATAGCCATGCAATGGAATATTATTCAGCCATAAAAAGGAATGAAGTACTGGAAGAACTTTGGATACATTACACTACGTGAAAAGAGCAAGATACAAAAGGTCGCATATTGAATGATTCCACTTATAGCATAACTAGGATAGTAAGACTATAGAGACAGAAAGTGGGTAAGTGGTTGCAGGGGTTGGCAGGAGGAAAGCATGGGCAGTGACTGTTTAAAAGTTACAGGGTCTACTTTGGGGGTAAAAAAATTTATTCAAAACCAGATATAGGCGAGGTTTAACAATGTTGTGAATGTACTAAATGCCACTGCAATGTACACTTTAAAATGGTCAATTTTATGTTATAAATTTTAAGTCTTGAATTTCACCACAATACAAATATTATTATTTGTTTTTAAGAAACTTGGTGTTAGATTAAGAAATTGTATCAATATGAAGGGAAAACATTGTAGGATAGCTAATGTCCAAGAATATGGATACCCATGAGGGACAGGAGAGTATAAAGACAAATTGAAAAGTTAATGGAGCAGTTTCCAAGAGGAGGTAGAAGTAGATGTGATGATGCAGAGCTTTGATAATGAGAAATGACAGTTCTCATTCAGCAAAAGAAAAGGAATGTAGAGAGAGAGGGAAAATATCAAATTCCCCCATGTGGTTAAGTACCAAGAATTTTTATGAGCCTATCCAGTGTGGTTTTGAATCCTCCAGATGACATGAGTTGTGCTGGAGGGCAAAAATCAGAGAGCAGGAATTATCCCACAACACAGCATTGTTAGGAAGGAGGTGAGAAAAAGGAAAAGAGATGCAGTACAAATCTAAAGAATCTATTTTTGAGAAAATACAAAAAATAGTTGATTTCAAGCCAATCAGATTGTTTAGTGTAGTCAGAAATAGATTTGTAGACTGGGTCAATAAAGAGATAGTGGTTTCACAATAATAATGAGGAGATTAATTAGATTTAGAAGAGGGTCTAAGAAAAGCAGATAAGGTCATCATAGGAATAGTGAAGAACAATTTCCTGACTGCAAACCATGTGCCTGGCACTGTGGAAGATTCTGAGACAGAAAGTGGGTAAGTGGCTGCCTTCTAAGAACTGTAGTCTATAGTCTATTAGGAAAGACATGCAAATAGAGTACAGATTGCAATGTCATGTGAAAGTGTTATAGTTTATGGCATACACAAAGTGCTGCAGGATATGGTAGGAAAACTTACTATGAGATATTAAGCCTAAAGGGAGCCTTACATGCTGATTAAGAGATAGGCAGAGTCAGAAAGTTTGAAGTTTTCTGGCAGAATGAACAAACTGTTTAACAGAGATATGATTACTAAGGGAGGCAGGTGATATGAATGAGGAAAAGTATTGAAGTTCATTATAAGAATACCTCCTTTAATCACTCACTCTTGTCTAGCTAATTCTCTGCATTCCATCCGTAATGCATGCATATCTGTGCATATAGCACAGTAAATTCTTCAAATACTGACTTAATACCCAGCAGGCTTATGCATTGCTGGTCCTAACAATTGAAGCACATGCTTGCTAAAAGTAAGTTATATGTGTTTCAAAACTCTTTTATAATAGATATATTTATTAATAAAATTATTGGATTAAGTCATATAAATAGTTATTGATATAAAGAAAGTCACTAAAATGACAGGAAATCTAAAGAAATTTGGATGAATTAGAGGTGGGTAAAACAACTAGAAATTATTGGAAAAACATTAAGTAATGTTTTAAACTGGAAAACTATTAAATAATTGGGAATCCAGTTTGCTTCTAAAATGACTTGAAGTTCTTACCCCAATTCAAACAATCTTAAACTGGAACTCATATATGCCTGCAGGTATATTCTATGCAAGAATATTATTCACAGCTCAAACCATCTGACTCGTAGTCAAAAAAAAAAAACATGATATCAATTCAACTGATGCAGAGAAAGCATTTTACAAACAAATCACCCCACCTTTATAAAAATCCATAGAAAAGTAAGAATAGAAGGAAACCTACCCAATGTAATAAAGGGTATATATGAAAAATCCACAGATAGCATCTCATGTCATGGTGAAAGAATGAAAGCTTTCCCTCTAAGATCAGGAAAAAGGCAACCATGCCCACTGCCACCATTATTATCAAACATTTTCACTGGAAGTTCTAGCCAGAGGTGTTAGACAAGAAAAGAAATCAAAGGCATCCACATTGGAAAGCAAGATGTAAATCTTTCCATATTTGCAGATTTCATGATCACATAATAGAAAATATGAGAAAAATATGTCACAACTACTAGATTTAATAAATGAATTCTACTAAGTAGGGGAAGGGGGGATGTACAGGGTCAACATGCAAAAATCAGTAGTGTTTCTATACACTAGTAATATACAATCTGAAGAGAAAATTTAAAAAAATCCCATTTACAATAGCAAAAAAAAAAAGAATTAAATATCTAGGAATAAATTTAAACAAGGTTGTAAAGCACTTATACACTGAAAACTACAAAATATTGCTCAAAGAAATCCAGGAAGAACTAGATAAATGGAAGGATATTCCATGTTTATGGATTAGAAGTCTAAATATTGTTAAGATGTCAGTTCTACCAAAAACAATTTACTGATTCAGTGCAATCCCAATCAAAATCCCAGGAGCATTCTTTGCAGAAATGGCAAAGTCAATCACTAAATTCATATAGAAATTATTTTGGGTTAGGGGCCCAAATAGTCAAAACCATCTTGAAAAGGATGAATTGAAGTTAGAGGACTCACTCTTCTTGATATTAAACCTTATTGCAAGGCTATAGTGATCAGAACAACTTGGTATGTGTACAAGAACAGACCTATAGACCAAAGGAATCAAAATGAGAGTTCAGGTAAAAACTTGCACATCTATGGCCAATTGATATTTCACAAGGATACAAAATCCACTCAATGAACAGTCTCTTCAAGAAATGGTGCTGGGATAACTGGATATCCATATGCAAAAGAATGAAAGTGGACCCCTAGCACCCACCATATATGAAAATTAATTCAAAATGGATGAAATGGTTAAATATAATAATCAAAACTATAAAACACCTTGAAGAACACAAAAGGAAGCACCTTGAGAATCTTCTGTTAGCAATGGTTTCTTACACTTTACACCAAAAACACAAGCAGCTAAAGGGGAAAAAAAGGATAAATATGACTTCATTAAAATTAAAAACTTCTGTTCATCAAAGGACTTCATAACACAAATTAAAAGACAACCTATACAATGAAAGAAAATATTTTGAAACCACATATCTGATAAGGGTTTGATATACAGTACAGTCATACCTTGTTACTCGACTGCATTGAAATGCGTTGTTTGGTACTCGATGCATTTTAATGCCAAAATTTTGTCCCAGTACTCATCGTTTGTTTGGTACTTGACATGCAAGCTAGACCTTGTTGGTGTCAGTTGCCTCATGACTCGCTACCTTTTTGGTAGAAACAAAGAGTCACACATTAGTCCCATGGTAACTCTTGCCCTGTGCACGTCACCTTGCAGTCTTATTTTAGCTTCTGTGGTCATTTTGTGCATTTTTATGTTTTCTTCTCTCATCATAGGTCCTAAGAAAATGAGTAGTGGTAGCACTGAGCAGAAAAGAAAATTATTTCATACCACTATTGAACAAAGAAAAGAATCAATAGGTAAATTTGAGAGTAGTATTCACATTACTCATCTTGCTGGGGAGTATAGTATGCCTAGAATAATGGTCTCCACCATCACTAAGAATAAAAACTGATTTAAAAAAAAGACTTATGTTGTGAAAGGACTCAAAGCAGTAACAAAGAAGTGTTACCAAACACTTGAAGTTGTAAAGCTGTTATTAATTTGAGTAAATGAGAAACAGTTAATGAGCGACAGTGTATCGGAAGCCAAGATAGGTGAAAAAGCAAAAGTATTGGATGCCAATCTTTTGAAAAACAACCCGGAACCACGTGATGAGAATGTTGAAGTTTTTAAGTCCAGCCATGGCTGATTTGATAATTTTCAAAAGAGGGCTGGCCTCCGCAGTGCCGTGAGGCGTGGTGAGGCAGTGAGTGCTAATGAAAAGGCTGCTGATGAATTTTTCAGTGAATTTCAAGACTATGTAGAGGTTGGGAGTTTTATTCTCCACCAAGTTTTTAACTGTGATGAGACTGGAATTTTGAGGGAAAAATGCCTAGTAGAACCTATATCACAAAGGAGGAGAAGATATTACCAGGCCAGATTTGTGGCCAGAAGCTGTGACTCAGAGAGACTTCAAAGAGTTTGAGGCTGACCCCAAGCCTGCAGGTACAGAGGGTACAGCTGTGTAGGATCTTGTATCTTTGTGCCAATCCTGGGTCTGGAGGTAGATGCTGCTGATGTTGAGGAGTTAGTGGAGGAACATCATGAAGAGCTCAGCCC
>PVKH010002716.1:0-10034 GCA_004027955.1 Chaetophractus vellerosus
AGGAAAAGGACAGCTGAAGAAAAGGAGAGGTCTCTTAATATCTTCTTTTGATAATTAGGGAGTCAAAAGATCTGGCTGTTGTTGATGAGCAAAATGTTTGTATATTATTAAAGCTACCAATGTAACCTAATGAGAGATTATAAATAGTGGTATAAATTTATATATTAAAGGAATGAGGAAGTGGAGGTGGGGGTAGTAGGGGCAGAGCCCAATGGATAAATTGGTAAGTCACAACAGCAGTAATTTTAGAGGTAACCACAAGAAAAATGACTAAAAGAATAAAAAACGATTGCCTTTGCAAAGCAGGGTAGGAGGTGTAGAGGGATAGATTAAAAGGTTATTATTTTTCAACATAAATATTTCAGTTCTACTTGGTTTGGAAAAAAAAAACCTATGTGCCCATATTATACCTTGAAAAATATTATATTAAAAAACCTGTTGCATGAATGAGGCTGACAGAATTCTTCCTTATTATTATCACATCCCTCATTTCCTTAAAATTAACTACAAAATATAATAAAGGTGTTTATGAGTAGGCTACTATTTGTGTAAAAGTTGGGGTATACATGCTTGTACATGCAGAAAAATGACTCTGGAAGGGCACATTAAAAAAAAAAAAAGCTAAAAACATTGCCTGTGGGGAGAGGAACTGGGTGTTGTTTTTCTTTTAAACAATTTATTGAAGTATATCATTCATACATGAACATACATAAACTATAAGTGTTCAGTAAACTTCGTGAACTTACAAAACAAACATGTATAACATCATGCAGGGCCCCCTCATATCACCCCCCCACACAAACACCCTGCGTTGTTGTGAAACATTTGTTAAATCATGAGAGAACATTGTCAAAGTATTCCCACTCACTATATCTGTATCTTCCTCCCCTATACATTTTTTAAGGATTTATTTATTCATTTACTTTTATCCATTTTTACACCCCACCCCCCCGTTTTTGCTGTTTTTGTGTCCATTCGCTGGTCAACTCTCTGTGTGTTTCCTGCCCTCTTTTCTCATCCTTCTCCTGACTTCACTGGGATTCAATCCTCAGAACCACCGATGTGAGAGAGAGGCGTCCTACCGCTTGTGCCACCTTAGTTCCTGGTTGTTTGGAATGTCTTTTCTTGGTCTCCTTTGAGTCATTTTCCTATTATGTCATCATCTTGCTGTGTGGCTCGGCAGGGCCTGGAGGCCCACATGCCTTCTATATTTTTCTTTATTTTTACTGGGAGGTCCCGGGGATCGAACCCAGGTCCTTCCATATGGGAGATGGATGCCCAACCATTTGAGCCACATCCATCCCCCGTTTTTGCTGTTTCTGTGTCCATTCGCTGGGCAACTCTCTGTGTCCATTTCCTGGCCTCTCTTCTCATCCTTTTCCTCCTGTCTTCACTGGGATTTGATCCTTGGAACCTCTGATATGGGACAGAGGCATCCTACCGCCTGCGCCACCTTAGTTCCTGGTTTTTCAGTGTGTCTTATCTTGGCTCTCCCTTGTGTCACTCTCCTGTTACGTCATCATCTTGCTGCATGGCTCACGGGGCCTGGCGGCGCACCCGCCCATGGGGCCTGGTAGCCCACGTGCCTTCTATATTTTCCTTTTTTAAAATTTTCACCAGGAGGTCCCGGGATCAAACCCAGGTCCCTCCATATGGGAGGCGGATGCCCAACCACCTGAGCCACATCCTCCCCCTGCTATATCTCTTAAGGTTGACCAAAGATACCCAAAGTTACAGTCTTGTCTCATACACGATGGTCATATAACAAATCAGGCCTAGTTTATCACCAGCATTCTAAAAACCAGACCTAGGGAGAAAAACTAGGTCTGGGGACACATGCATGGTTTCTAATACAGCGACTGTTTAGCCTACCCTGATTATCACAATATCAGGATAGTGAGAATATTTGCAAGGAACTGGGTATTTTAACTGCATACACTTTCAAATTTAAAAATTTTGAACCTTGGAACTATAATACCAATTCAAAATATAAAATAAAATACATCTATTCATTCAACAGGTTTGTTATGTTTGTCCACTAGTTAACATTTTTGCATTATGATCCCATAAGGAACATATGACTAAAACATAAAGTTTTGGAAAAACAAAAAATTATAAAATGTAGCCAAAGTTTTTTTTTTTTGTTAGCTTTTAATTTTGAGATAATTTTAGACTTATAGAAAAGTTGCCAAAAAGACAAAAAAGAACAGTGTTCCCAGAGACACTTCACCCAGCTTCCTCTTATGTGAATATTGTATATAACCATAGTACAATACCCAGCCCAGGAAACTAAAATTGGTACAATATCATTAATTAACTAAAAGGAACTGTTATCCAAAGTATGCATTCACCTTAATATCTATGTAAGAGTTTATAAATTTCTTTGATGGCTGAAAAAAAAGACCAAAAGTGAAAAATAGGCCAGAATGTTTCTAAACATGCCTTTGTCAACGGAGCACCTGAAGAAGTTTCTTTTTTTAAAATTTTTATTTATTTATTTTATTTTTTATTTCACTATTATTGTTATTTTTTATGAAGAAGTTTCTTTTTTAAAAATTTTTATTTATCCATTTTATTTTTTATTTTACCATTATTATTATTTTTTTATGAAGAAGTTTCTTTAATTGTCTGGGATGGGGTAAGGATGAATTGTGCCATTCCTCTTGCTCCCCCACTTTGCTAGGTGGAGCCCATTTCCCTGATTCCTCACCCACTCCTCACCACATGCACTCCCATGACTTAAACCTGCAGTTTGTGTCCAGCCCACCGGGGCAAAGTGGTGATGCATCTTGTCTGCACCACCTGTCCCCCACCCGTCGTGCTGTGGCTTCCTGGTTTAAGCGCTATCCAGGTGTGCAGCTCCCTCACCCCAGCAAGACCCACCCTGGCCTCCAACTCCCACACACCCTTCCAGGTCTATCTTGTCTGGCTGATAAATAAATATTTGACAAGATGTTAGTACTGGATGAGCATGTTGCTTTAAAGGGAACTGACCTGGAATATGGGAATTCTGTAGGCAGAGTGATACAGTGGGATGATGTTTGATTGGGGTGGGTGTAGGGTCAGGAAGCCTGAGTGTCTGCAGAACGGTCGCTAGCAAGATGGATGGATGGCCTTAGCCAAGCTACTCAACTGCACTGGGGCTCATTTTCCTGTAAAAAAGGAGTGAGGCTAGATGCATACTTCTTAATATTCTTGGTATTAAAGACAGCTTTGGAAATGCGATGAAATAAGTCTATACATCCATACCCTCAAAAGAATGCATGTTTGTGCCTAAACATTTCTGTATATCCTGTCCTTCTCATTTTACTTTCTAAAGAGGATTTTGTATTTGTTCTACTTTCCTCAGAACCTTTGTTATACAGATCAGGGTATTGTGTAGAAAGGAGAATTGGAAGTAACAGGAGAGGCTAGATTGATTTACCTAAGAGAGATCAGGACGCTAATGTAGAAGTTAAGTAAGAATAGATCTGGGGTAGATAAATTATACTTCATCAAAATTTTAAAAGTTTGTGCTTCAAAGGACAACATCAAGAATGTGAAAAGACAACTCACTGAATGGGAGAAAATATTTGCAAATTTTATATCTGATAAGGGACTAGTTTCCAGAATATATAAAGAACTCTTACAACTTAACAATAAAAAGACAAATAACCCAGTTAAAAAGGAGCAAAGAACTTGAATAGACATTTCTCCAAAGAAGGTATAGAAATAGCCAATAAGCACATGAAAAGACACTCAGTTTCCCTAGTCATTAAGGAAGTGCATATCAAAACCATGAGGTACCACTTCACACTCACTAGGATGACTACAATAAAAAAGATGAACTAAATAAGAAATACAAGCAAGGATGTAGAGAGATTGGAACCCCCCTACTTTGCCGGTGGAAATATAAAATGGTGCAGCCACTTGGAAAAGTTTGGCAGTTAAATATCAAGTTACCCTAGGACCAAGCAATTCCACTTCTAAGTGTAAACCCAAGAGAATTGAAAACAAATATTAACAGAAAAATTATACATGAATAGTCACAGCAACATTATTCACAAAATGCTAATACCAAAAGGTATTAGCAACTCAAATGGCTGAAAACTGATAAACAGATAAACAAAATGTAATATGTTCATACAATGTAATATTATTCAACCCCGAAAAGAAAGGAAGTACTGATAATGCCACAACATGGATGATCCTTGAGAACATTAAGCTAAGCGAAGTAAGTCAGACACAAAGGACCATGTGATGGTTGGGCTAATGTGTCAACTCAGCCAGGTGATTGTGTCCAGGTATTAGATCCAGCAAGCACTGGGCTAATTGTAATACCAGAGCATTCATGGACTTCGATCACCAGTGAGTTTACTGCATGGATGGCTGATTACATCTGCATCAATCAGGGCTATTACATAGAGAATGGATGATGCTTTTATCCAATCAGTTGACTGCCTTAAAAGGGGAAGTGATTTCAACATTCAGAGAGAATTTCCCAGCTCGTCTTTGGACAGCCAACTTCTCCCAGAAGCTCATCGAGGACCTTTCATCGGTCTTTCATCGGAGCCCCTGGCTTGCAGCCTCCCTGCAGAACCTGGACCTGTGCATCCCCACGGTCACGTGACTCTTATAAAATCTTATATTATTGACAGATATCTCGTGTTGATTCTGTTTCCCGAGAGAACCCTGACTAAAACAGACCACAGCTCATATTACTGCATTTACATGAAGCATCCAGAATAGGCAAATCCTTAGAGATAGAAATTAGATTATCCTCTGCCAGTCACTGAAGAGAGGGAATAATGTGGAGTGACTGCTAATGGGTAAGAGGTTTCTTTTTGGGGTGATGAAATTGTTCAGAAATTGTGGAGTGGTGATGGTTACACAACCATGCGAATCTACTAAAACCACTGAATTATGTAGTGTTGGGGATTGAATCATGTCTCCCAGAAAATGCATGTTCAGGTCCCAACCCCTGGTCCTGTGAGTGTGAACCCATTTGTAAAGAGGACCTTTGACGATGTTATTAGTTAAGGCGTGCCCAAACTGAATGAGGATGGGCCTTAATCCAATATGGCTGAAGTGCTTATAAGCAAAGGAAGTTAGACACACAGTGAAAGCCCCTGGGAGAAGCTGGAAGTTGGAAATCAACGGAACCCAGAAGAGAAAAGAGAAAACATCGCCATGTGACGGAAAAGCCAACCAACCCCAAAGATTGTGGGCCAGACAGAAGAAACCGACCCTATGAAGAAGCAAGCCTTCTAGCCCTTGAACTAGTGAGCCAATACATTCCTGTTGTTAAGGCAACCTATTGTGTTGTATTTGCTTTAGCAGTTAGGAGATTAAAACATACACTTTAAATGGATGAATATTGTGAGATGTGAATTATGTCTCAATTAATAGCAAATATATAGCTCTGGGTGTAGAGGAGGAGAGAAGAAAGGAGGGAGACAAGAAAGCCAGACTAAGTTAGAGTTTGGGGAAGGAAGAAGGAAAAATACTCAAGGTACCTTCCTTGTATGGGATGTTGGGGAGATGGGTGGGTGAAGAGGATCTTTAGGAAGTTTGATGTGTATTTGGGATATATCTACCTCCCTCATTTGGTAACTTATTCTAAAAACATCAGAAAACACACATTTTTTCCCAAGGCTTTTGGAATTGGCTTTATGAGTATTGAAGGATGTGATACTGAACTGAGACTGTTTCCAAAGTAATCCATTTATTTTGAGGTTCCACATTCATTGAGTCAACAAATGTTTGTTGAGCAATCCCTGTTCTGTGGACCATGGGGTGCAGTGGAAAACAAGACAGAAGAGGTACTCCCCCCCCAACCCCCGCTGGAGTTTATAATCCAATAGAGTGTGTGCATGTGTGTGTATGTGTATATACTGGCGCTTGGGCTCAGATTTTATGAAAAAGTAAAAAAAAAAAAAAAAGTAAATGTATAGGATAGTTCCAAGTGGTGATAAGTGCTATGAAGAAGTGGAAGGTATAGAAAAGCAATAAAGAGTGACAGGATTCTGAGGGCTACATTTTGGGGGTTCATGAACTCCCTAAAGCCCATCAGTTCAGAGATCCCAGGTTCCAAATCCCTGGACGAGATCATATCTGAATATCCCCTTTATTAAAAAAAAAATGTGATTCATGGAACACATGTGAGAAATGTAAAAGTGACAAGCACTCCAAACTAAATGTAGGTATTAAAATATGAATATTTTGAAATCTGCCAATTTGGAATTTGTACAAAGAAGGATTTGGCTAAGATTTAGATTTTTATCAATATAGAGTTCACAAAATAAACAATATTAAAGTCAAACACTTAACTAAATCCCTCAATCAACTATTAGGCATCAACTCAAGGTTCTACTGTGTCTACAGCATAGAGAAAAAAGTTTCGTGGGTCCCCAAACTAGAAAGATCTAGATGGTCTAATGACTTCAATCCCTCCATTGTACAGAAGAGAAAACTGATATTCAGTGGCTCAAGTGGCCAGCTTTCCACAGTTGGTGTCACAGGGCTGGGATTACATTTCAGGTGTCCTAATTCCAGGTTCATTCAGAGGCATTCATATGGAAATGACTGATATGTTAATGACAGTCTGTCTATTTACTAAACAGAGGACCTAAAGTTCCCTCTGAAACAATCTGTTTCTTCTTCATTCTTCTTAGTTTTAGAACTTGTTAGTTCTGCCAAATAACAATAATGACTCAGCATTTTATTTATTTATTTATTTATTTTTCATTTACTCAGGCTTTCCATAAAACGTTACATTACTCCTTAATTTTGAATCTATCAGATCACAACAATTGGTTGGTTTTTCCATTCATTCACCACTATGCTAGGAACCATTAGGGTACAAAGGTCATTCCATTTCAGCACCTTAACTCAAAAAGCTAAAAGTCCGGAGGAGGAAATAAGACATGTTCAGAAATTATTATGATGTAAAGTGTATCTTGGTGATACCCTTAGATGGTACCAGGTGTCACGAGATTCCAGAGGGGCAAGATCATGTCTGATTGGCAGAAAGGAAAGCAGAAAAATATCTTCTGACTTTACAAAGCTTCAAAGAAATAGTTAATGGAAACTGTTCTTGGAAAAGTCTCCGGGCAACAAAAAGCATACAAATTACAAGAGAAAAGCAGCAATTTCCTTAAAAGCACCTAAACAAACTGACTTTGTCTAACCACAGGGCCCATTTTAAAAATGGGTTTCCTGGAATTTTAGAACAGATAACCAATACTGTGAGCAAATATCTTGGCAACTTCATCTATAATGGCACCTAAGTTGACCTCAGTTATATCTATACTTAAAGTACTTTTATCAGAAATTCATCTCTCTCTAAATTGATCACTTTAGCACCTGTGAGTGTAAGGACCCATGCAAACGATACTTATGTTTTTAATGAGGCTTGATAGTTTTCAATGGAATGAATGTTTTTTAAAAAACTGTTTTATTATCATTTTTATACAGTAAAATTCACACATTTTAGGTGTACAGTTCTATGGAATGCTCCTGAATGTAACACGCTAGAGAACTGCAGAATCAAATAGAAACAGGGTCAGGAATAACACAGAGCAAACATTTCCACCTGTACTGTGTGTACAGCCACTAGAACAAGCCTTTTACATGAATAATTTCATTTACTTTCACCAACCTATAGAAAATTTACTTTTATAATCTCTACTTTACAGACTAGGAAACTGCAGCTTGGAAAGGTGAAGTCTCTTGGTCAAGGTCACACACGCAGGCAGTGGGTGGATCTGAGCTGAGCTCTCATCAGGCAGCTTTACTGCCCTGGGGAAGTTGTATCCCTTTCCTCCCTCTGTACTAAGTGGTTTTGTGATTTGGGAAATTCATTCTGCCTCTTAGGGCTCCGTTTTCCTCATCTGTACAAAGAGAAGATCGGACTAGGGTTCTGGTCCTCCAGACTCCCCTAATTCTCTACCAGAGCCTCACATCCCTGTTCACAGTGGAATTAAGCGCCCTGACAGCAGCAGCCCCAGAGCTGAGAGTCTCAGACAAACAGCACCAGAAGTTAAAGAAACAAGTAGAAATGCCACGTGCACTTGGACGTAGCCCAGCCTGTCCCCACACAAACCCTGCCCCTTGTCTTCCTCCCTGTGCAGCTGGCCTCCGGGGTGAGCACAATGCCATCTAGTGGAGTTCAAGGAGGCTAAAGAAACAAATGGTAGGAAGTTCATTTGGCCTCAGGCCAGTAGAACAATGTGGCCTCTGTCTTCTGTCCTGGCTCCTCTGGTCTTGTCACATCTTCACAGAACACAAAGAAAGATTTGAGTTGGCTGAGTGAGCCACCCATAATCTCTGCCTTTCAGTTCTTGTGATTGCCAAACCATCCTTACTTACATCACATCACCCCATTTGCGTCCTCCTCCCACCCTCTTTCAACAGTGAAAGTCCTTAATTGTCAAGCAGAAGGAAGCATAAAATGAGAATAGGGAGCTGAGTACAATAGGTGCGACTATTTTCTCTGCAGCAGTACAGTAGAATGAGCATAGGGCCTGGAGTCCAAAGACCTAGTTTCAAAGTCTCACTCTGCCATCAAATGGCTGTGCAAATTGGGGCCCGCCATTGTCCTTTCTCCAAGGCTCAGTTTCTACATTTGTAAGATGTGATTAATAATAAGGTTGGAATGCTGCTGTGAAGATCAGGAAAGCTAATTCACATAAAAGCCATGTGTAAATTCCAAAGTATGGCTTCCTGTCAATTTTCACTTGATGGCAGAGTAAAGCATTGTATATGTACAGTGCATTGGGGTAAATGGACAAGGCGGCCAAGAGAGAGTTCTCACAGCCCCAAGGGCTCCAGCAGCCCTAGAAATTCCTGACCAGTCTGCAACAGGTCACCCCTGGGATGAGGGGACGAACAAATATTTCATGACACCTGCAATAGCTGTGCATCAAGGCACCTCCTTGAGAAGTTCAGTAATAAACTTTCATACAAATGTACGAATGTAATGCAGTGATCATATCAATATGTGTGAATCATTTTACCTCCCTTTATTCAATTGCTGTAGGGGACACTGCCCATCACCTGGACCCTATATCATGTGAAAACTAATATAATGACATCTTTGGGCAAATGGTGAAGGTAGGTTTGCTTTTGGTTGAAAACAGCAGAAACCTGCATTGACCTTGGCTTCACTATTTTTACGTAACAGGGAGACTTGAGTTAGATAGTTACTGATATTAGTTCAGGGCTTATTGATGCCAGGACTTTGGAGTGTGTCTTTGTAATTCCATTGGCCTTGCCCTTGTGGTTGCAAAATATCCACAGGGAGGTCCAAAATGACATCATCACATTGTACAAAGGTAGGACGCAAAATGTCTCTCCCTGCGCACCAACCCCTTATGGAGGAGAAAACTTCCCAGAAGCCTCTAAGCAGACTCCCTTATATCTCCCTGGTCAGAACTGGGTCACATGGCAACTCTTAGCTGAGAGTAAGACAACTATCCAACCTGTTTAATGCGAGGCCAGTCACGGAGAAGGGGTTTTTGAAAAATCCGATTCGTAGTGTATGTCTCAATGCTATGCAAAGCATTTCTGGTTGTAACTGAAAGGGAAAAGCAAGTCTTCCTTTCCCAATATTATCCAAACAAAGACTTCCTAATATTAAAATATGTAAACAACATAAGAAATTGTGCACCTACCATTTCTACAACACCTGTGAATCCTCTGTAAATATTTGGCAGCTTGGTCTATAATGGTTTTCTCAGACTTCTTCAAACAGGAATTTTCACTTTCCCTCCTAAAATTTCTCAAATACCTTCATGTTGTAAGTGCATGTGTTCCCTTGTAAACTACCTTTCCCCCCTGCTCTGTAAATGCTACTCATCTCACTAATTACGTAACATAGAGACTTCTTCTACCTTTATATCTCAACATCTTACTGGCAACTAATCTTTGAATACAATATTAATATTTTGTATTATTTTTAGGTATATATATGATATTTAAAATATATTAGGGGCCGGCTTGATAGCCCAGTGGATAGGGCGCCGGCATACCACATGGGAGGCCCCGGGTTCGGT
>PVKH010002716.1:10134-26593 GCA_004027955.1 Chaetophractus vellerosus
AGATATGTAATAAAATAAATAAATCTTTAAAATATATATATATATTAAAATCATAAAAATGTTTAAAATACTTTAATGTTTATTGTATACAAGGATTATTAAGTCAAATAGTATTGGTTTATAATGAAAATCAGCAGTCTCCTGCCTCACCCATACCCATCCTCAATTCCCACACTCAGAGGCAAAAATTTTCAACTCATTTAGCTTTTTCTTTACATATTTATGTCTATACTTCTAAAGCACATGCTTAAACTGCTATTTCTGGACTTTTCTATTTTGGACATTATCTGTTGGCTTTCTCTATGCATTAGGGGGATTTGGCTCCCTTACATACTCCTGCGCCTATTTTCCCCTTCCCCCATCATCCCAGTACAGTTATGTCATTTTCTTTTCTTCTAAATATTCCTTTTTACATAGCGTTCTGTTCTTGTTTCACTGTTGCAGATTTGTCTCTTAGCTCTTTGAGGATATAAATGACCATTTTCTGAAGTTTTCTCTTGCTGTCTCTATCTTTCCCATGTCCTTCTTTAGTGACTCTTGGGTGTCCCTTACTGTTACTAGAAAGCTCTGTGTCAAGGGGCAGAGTTTGCTGATTGGTGGGTCTCACTATATTGTGATAGATGGGGACCCATAAGGATTGGAATCTGTAGGTCTTCTCTTTTGGGTTGGTTAATTTCCCCCAAAGAGGTGTCCTCCAGTCTCCTGTTGGGGAACTAGAAAGTTGGCTGCTCAGGATTCTGGACACCTAGTAGGAAGGGGGCTGTGGGATTTACCATTCAATATGAAGGTTTTAACTCAGTCTCCTTTAAAGGTACCTCAGCACCCCATCCCCCTCAGTTGAGCCTGATGTTCTAGAACTCAGAGCTTCTTTAGAATTTACTTTACTAGGGTAGAGGATGGACAAGCTATAGGACCTGAGGCAGGGAACCTGGGAGTCTGACTGCCCCTTAAAGAGACTTTTGCATATTCATTGGTTTTGGTCCCTTCTATACCCAACTTTCAGAGAGAAGTGATGCCTTCCATGGCGCAGCCACTCTGAGATTCTGCAGTGGGAATCATCTTGTTTCTTATTGGATTCTTCCTCTCAATTCCCTCTGGCATTAAGTTTCCCCTTTCTCTGCTCTGCCAAGTCAGTTACCTCTTGTCCATCTGTTTTCCATTTTGTGAAACAGTGTTGACATCACTTTCTCTTCTTACTCTTCTCCTGTTCTATTTGCTTTTTGGCTTTTTTACTTTTTACCATTTTTATTCCTTTATTCTTACTCCGTGGAGTTTCATGAAGGGGTAAAGATAAATGCAAACTTTCAATGTATCATGTTTAACTGAAAGTGATAAACATTAAAAATTTAGTTACTCAATTTTAGCTGGATATATGGTTATGTATGGATAGGTATAAATGTGAATGTGTGTATTCAGAAAGACAAGAAAAAATATATCTGTCATGTGAGAGAGACTATGCAACCCAGCTTCTTGCAGCTTGTTGGGGCATGTGACTAAGCTCAGGTCAATGTAATGAAAGTGGAAGTGCTGTGTGCCTCTCCTGGGCTCTGGCCTTAAACACCAAGTCTGTGCTTCTCTGTTCTCTCTTTCTGCTTTCCTCCATGAGCTGCAATGTGGATGTGGATGCAACCAGCTTCAACTGTGCAGATAAGGACAACATCCTGTAGGACGATCGAGCAGGAAGACAAAAGGAATTTGGTGTCTGAATGAACCAAGAGAAGAACCACCTACTTTCCTGGACCATTCACCTCTAGATTATTATGTGAGGAAGAAATTAACTTCTTATTTAGGCCTCTGAAAATTTGGGTGTCTTTGCTGTAGCAGTTTAGCCTGCATCCTAATGCATCCCATTTCAGTGGTTCCCAAAGGAAGTCCCTGGATAACCTGCATGTGAATCATCTGACCCCATCCTTAGAGATTCTGAATCAGTCTGTCTGGGGTAAGATGCAGAAATCTGTTGTTTTTTTAACTATCAGATTCTTCTTATACATCACCAAGATTATGAACCACTGCTCTTGCCCAATTTACTATAAAACATTTTCTTTCAATATCCATAATTTCTCTTTCCTCATTCACTTTTTTTTTTTTTTTGTCTCTCATGTTCTCTTTGTGACTCCTTTGTTAAAAGTCATGTGTAAACATTATTGTATTGGACACGTCTTTCCCCAGAATCCATTCACCCTGATTTTCCTTTGGGGAACTATGCATCCTCTCTTTCCAGTCCGTGAGACTAGTAAACCAGCCAGCCCCATAACATACCAGCTCTAGGATGTACACTCAACCACACTGCCCAGCCCAGGCCATAGTGATAGTCCAGGGTTGGATGCATGGCCCAAGTCAATTCAATGAACCCAATTCCAGGGAAAAGCACAGCTGTTTTTCACAGAGGATGCTGGGCTGGTCAGATGTGTGCCTGCAGCTGCTGGTGCCCATCTTAGCACCGTGAAGGAAGTCTGAGAGTTAAGCCAACACAGTGGAGAGAAGAGAGGAGAGATGGAGTCAGACTGAGTCCTGCTGAGAGCATCTGCACATCTGGAAACATACCTGAATCCCTGAACTTTTCAGCTACGTAAGTCAATACATTTTTTTAAACAGAGAATGTCTGACTATTATAGTTATTGAAATTAGGAATTCAATTATTCCGATCAAATTTTTCTTCCTTTTGCCAACGGTCACTACAAGGTCTACAGATTATATATATTTATATGTTTATATACACACATACATACAATGTGGCCATAAAATTACTGTCAAGTTCAAAGAGAACAAAGAAAGTTTCTAAGGGAATGAACAGGCAATATTTTAGAGATTTTTTTTTCAAAATGAAGTATCCGACCAACATATCTGGCATGCCACTACCCTGTTTTAATAGTCGTTAGGGTAGTTTTATCTCTGAATTTTCAAGAATTTAAAGCAAACACACCTTCCACCAATTCTGCAAATGGCTGAGTTATAGTACTCTTCTGCTGACAGGTCTATACTCATCAGATTTTCCTTGTGTTTTGTAGGCAGTACAGGCAACTTAAAATAAATTATGTAAAATATATCAGTCCCTTGGCCTGGGAAACCAGCAATACAGATTTTCTGAGTTAAAGGTATCTGGTAAACTTCAATTCATTCATGACAAAGAACATGATTTGGAAGCAGACTTTTCTTGTTGATCCCAGGAAATTAAAATTGGCCTGATAGGTTGAGCTTCTGTCATCACTTTTCAATGTTCTATATCCAAGGTACACAGCCTATTTGCGGCAGCACTGTTGGTGGGCCTCCCAAAGCTATTCGTACCCTCCTCTCACCCTCCAGGGCTGGAGTCGGCAAACTATTAGCTAACTCCAGCTAGCTGCCTGTCTTTGTACACCCCAAAAATTAAGAATGTTTTTTATATTTTTAAATGGTTGAAGAAAAACTAAAAGAAATAATATCTTGTGGAAATTATATGAAATTCTAATTTCAGTCTCCATGAATAAAGTTTAATTGGAACACAGCCACATTCATCCATTTGCATATTATCTACGGCTGCTCTTGCACTTTAATGGCAGAGGTGAATGATTGCGCCAGAGACCGAACAGCCTGCTAGGCCTAGACCATTTACTATCTTGATCTTTACAGAAAAAGTTTTCTGACTCCTGCTATAAGAATGGAAAGTCAAATACTGACTTCCTTAGCCATAGTTGTAGCCAGGAGTGAACCATGTGATTCTTTTCTGACTAATGAGATGTATAGACAAGTTTGCTAGAGGAATTCTGGGAAAGATAGTGTGCTTCCCAGTAAAGTAAAAGAGGAGAGTAACGTCTTTCTCCTTTTTCCTTCCTAAAACACAGATGTGATATCTGGAACTGTGGCAACATTTTTGCCACCATAATGAAACAAGCATGAGGTTGACAGCATTCCTATGTGATAATTATTGGGAAGTTTGATCAAAGATAGAATGCTTTCTTGAGTCTCTGGAATTAGAATTGATTTGAGGCAGTTTATAATTTCTCTAAACCTCATCTTTACAATGGTTAAGGGAAGAGAATAATTTAGATGGACGCTTCTCGTGGGAAACTTTCGATTTCTTTAGGAATTTTATTGTGGTCATGTAACCCCAGACTCGAATGGGAGGGAATTCAACCTCAGCCCAGATTAAATCTGTCAAGGTACTTGAAGTGGGAGGGATGTACAAAACAAATTTAAGAAGCTGTTTTCCACAGTTAAATATTCATTTAACTGTGAGAGTGATGCAAAGCATCAACAATTGCTAGCTCCTATTCCTCAGTGGATCTTCTGTACGAGAGATGATTTTATTGATGTAAATGAATACTCTACTGGAATTTAACATACTTACATTCAATTCTCGGTTTCATAAGTGGCAATTTAGTCCATTAAGTCTAACAGAGCTATTCTACCTATGGTTCTTTTGGGAACAAGATATAAATAAATAAATAAATAAGAGTAAAATAAACATATATATCAACATCAAAAAGACAGAACAAAACAAAATGAAAACTGAGAGCAAATGTTCTATAAAGATCTGGGCATTTCCAAACATTACAGACCTGTAAGTATATTTTGAGTTTTAAAAATGACAGGGTCTAAGCACCCCTTCATGGAAAATAGTTTAGAAATCTATTAGAAGAGAAAATAATATCTTCTTACAGAGATAGATGCGAAAGTCCAGAAAAGATGACCCCAGAGCACACCTTCTCCATATGCCCCAGACTCCTAGGGAGTCATTCACTGCAGTTAGCTTCAAGACCGCTCAGACAAGATAGTGCACTAGGATAGACTCACAACAAAATCTCAGCCAAACGTATGAACCCTTTCAGAGCCTCAAGCCTGTCATTCACATTGTACTCCCAGTAATGGAAATTGCAGGGTATCATAGGATATACAGCTAATTTGAAATTAGTGATTTTCCAAAAATTAGTTTGAAAGCTGTTCTCTAGAACAGTGGGGGAAAAAAAAGTCCCCCTACCTTCTCTCCCAAAGATGGAGAGAGCTGCTTGCTGGGCACTGGATACCTGGGCCATGGGGTATTCTGTCTTCACCCTTAGGGTGACCAACTGTCTCAGTTTGCATGGGACTGAGGGGGTCCCAGGACATGTGCTTTCATTGCTAAAATCCGAAAGGCTGGGGCAAACCCTCAGTGGCCTTCATCTTTGCAAGCCCAAGGCAATTCCTTTTACTCTATGACTCCTTCCAGATCTCCCCAGCCAAAACTCATCTCTCCATGTGCCCAAAGCACGAGGTGGGCACTTCTCTTATGATACTTGCTTCGCGCTCTGTCCAATTAAGTACTTTTTGAAGTCTGAGCCCCAAGAGGGCAGCACACAAGTCCCATGCTTTGGTTCATTTCAACGAATCGGTGCTTGATCAAAACTGCCCGACAGAAAGGCCACTGAGAGAATATTCAGAAGCTTCCTCCTCCGCTCTGCGCCTAGACCTCTTGCATTTACTGGCAGAAACACACCTTGCTGCCCTGGCCCCAGACCCTCTTAGTGTCTGTGAATCGCCAAGAGTTGCAGGAAATTCCAATTGAATCGAGTAACCACAAACAAAGCTGAAAATAATTCTTCAGCGAACCCTTGCCAAATAATTCTGGCAGAGAAACAGCCCTGATGGAACTCAGTGAATTAGCAGAAAACACATTACATACCCCAGATAAGACAATCACACTGAAGTCACTGCACCAACATGTTTCACACACAAAAAACTAGAGCCCAGAGCAAAGAAATCACAGGCAACATGGAAAAGAAATTTCTCCTTTGAACTAATGGCCTCGGGGCAGTTCCTAAGCTTATCAAGATGTGGAAAGGGAAATAACCTCTGCAATAAAGATAGGCTAAAAGGATGTGGTAACAGCTTCAGAGAAATGCAGAAGTTCAATACTGACAGTTCCTTACGAAAGCGTTTCAGCGCACTGTTTTGCACAAGCTCTGTCTCTACACATCTAACTCAACATTTGTAGCAGAGACGTCCTGATGGTTTGTTTCACAGAACTCTCAACAACCACTACAGAAACACATAGCTCTAAGGGATACACTGCATTTGCAGATTTGAACGAATGCAATTTCATTCTTCTATTTTCACTTGGATATGTGATCTTTAGACCATTTACTAGAATATCATCTGTCCACTTGGCACAGCATTGGGGAAAAGTATGGGATTATCTCCCATAGTTTCTGTCTAAGATTTTCAGCTGTCTAGGCTAGAGACAGTGGAGTCATAACTGTAACTGGGTAAATAGCAAAGGCCCTTAGTGCAGGGGCATGGAAGACTAAGAAAGTACTCACTGCTCATGTGCAGTCACTCGGCATTAGAAAGATGGACCTCTCACCAACGAGAGAGATATATACCGCCCTTCAGCGAGGTGCCCTTTTGGAGGTAAGAGATCACTTAGGCAGCCCAGATGGGCCCCTGCCATCTGCTACTGAAATGACAAGGACACACACATGGTCGTGAAATGGCAGTCATACCAGGGGATGGCAGGTAGACGGTCCATCAGCACAAGCCACATCACGCTAAGATGTCCTCCTCTTCTCTTCTTCGCTGTTCTTCCTGTTTATTGGAGTCTCATCTCTTTTCCCTTCATCCTTGACCTCTGGTTGAAAATACAAGTATCTCAGTTGCTTCTTACAATCTGACTTTCCCTGTTTCTCATCTCTTTCATGTAGTTTTCTTGTTCCTGGACTATTGACAGAACAGAAGCCAATGTGAAGAGAGAAATTAAATAACAGGAAAAGGTAGAAATAGGACGGGTATTGGTGGACATCTCCTCAAGGTCATCCCTGGTCGAGAAGTTTACCCACTTCCTTTTCTTTTTCTTTCTTTCTTTTTTTTTCCATTTCTGTTTTATGTTTTTAATTTATTTTTGCTTCCTTTTTATTTTTTAATTTTTTGATTTTTAATTTTTATGTCTTTTTATTTTTGCTTCTTTCTTTTTTTATTTTTGTTTAATGTTTTTTGTTTCTTTTTTCTTTTTTCCCATTCCCTTTCGAGATGGATGAAGTGCCCTAAGGCAAGGCTATGCTTGTGTCCTGTTTAAAGCAGTATAATATGTTGCTTCCTACTGAGACATTATAAAGTGTCATTATGTCATATGCCCTGTGCTTACATGTAAAAATGGCACCAGGTTCCATCAACCATGTATTATTCAAAATAGAAATCAAATTCCATCTTTAATATTATAGCTGGTTCCCCAATGAGTCACATTTTTGTTTATTCCCAATAATTTAAAATTTCCTTTATCTGGGTATTATTTTAATAACAATAAAATATATATTACTTTTCTGCAGATCCTGCTAAAGTTCTTTGTTATGACTTAAAATTCTATGTTCATTTTATCTACATGTCGGCTGTATCATAAATTGGATTATTTAAGTTAACCTGATATTACGAACTGTAATGTAATCAACCAACCTAAGAGAGATTACAGCATTCCTTTATCTCCGCATCCCACATAAAATATCAATTTCAAGGTCAAACTAAAAATAGAATTTCCTTTTGATCTGAAATGTAGATAGCTTTAGAACAGAATCATAGCCAGGCAGAACCATGAAGAAACTTAGCAATCGCGTCCCACCCTCCCTTCTATTAGGTACAAAATACAAGGTCATTTACCCAAGAGTCTCAAGCCAAGGTAGCGGCAGAGATGACACAGACCCCAGGGCTCCTGAGTCCTACACCCAGGGGCCTGGCGCCAAGTCCTAGCTGCATCAGTCACCTTCAGGGTCACCTCAACAACGTCCTTAACCCTTCTGAGCCCCAGTTTCCAAAAGGATAAAACAAAAACAGTACTAACTTTATAACGCTTTTTTTTTTTTAGGTACCGGGGCCAAAGATTGAACCTGGGGCCTCCCATGTGGGAAACAGAGGCTCAACCACTTGAGCCACATCTTCTCCCCTTATAGGGCTATTTTAAGAGTTAAATTACCTAATGTACATAAGAGTACTCAGCCAATATATGGCACATGGTAGGTGCTCAGTAAATGGTGATGAATCTTTTTATATGATCATAGTTACTAATCATAAAACTAGAGTATTAATAAAATACTGGGAAAACTGAAGTCAAGTATTTTACACATTAATAAAACAGCATGTTCTTTATCCAATACTTAAAAATGAGCATTGAAAAGAATTATTTAATGGTGTTCACTATAAGGTCTCAAAAATCCAGGCATAAACTTTGCACAAAGTGCTGGCATCTAAAGAGAGACAATTTCGTTCTTGACACATAAAAGAAGGAATTTCGTTTTTAGCTTCTTCTGCCATTATTTTAGCAAGTGTATAATTGACTTGATTTTTCAAAGCAGCTTTGTTGAGATATATTTCACTTACCATAAAATTCACCCATGTGAACTGTAGAGTTCAGTGGTTTTAATATATTCATGGTTGTACAACCATTACCACAATCTTATTTTAGAGCATTTTCATCACCCCAAAAAGAAACCCCATAGATATTACCAGTGACTGACTTCATTTGTAATCCATACATATTTTCCTACCAGTATTTGAAAAGTTCTGAATCAGAGAAGCTTCCTTTAGATTACAACCATATGAGACCATTCCGGTTTCTTGACTCTGCTGCTTCTTGTTGACCCGTTTCCTTGTTTCATACCTGTATATCTGTAGTTGTCTGCTAGCTCTGCCCTGCTTTATGTTTTCTTTTATGCCCTCAAGAGAATTTTAAATACTGACTCTTCAGTATGAGAATTTGCAAGGCTTATGGAGCATTTTGTTGCCTTTCCCTTGCTTATTATATTCATCCCCAAGACTAAATACATTCAGCATTGTCAGGGTGCAGGAAATGAAAACTATTCCACCCAGGTTAAAAAAACACATCCACACATTTATAACTTGGGTATAAAAACACATTTATTGTTCCAAACGTTACAATCTGCAATCTGGGAGCTTTTAAAAAGAGAACAGCAACATTGCATACAATCTAGAAAATACAAAATTCACTGTCTCCTATTAAAGATTTTAACACGTAATAGACTGTATTATTCCATGGGTTTTAAACGATATAAAAGATGAAGCCTTTTAGATCAATTTCTCCTACTTTTATTTTGAGAATTATTTCTTAGAACTGTCATCAGTAAAAGTCACTGTGACCCTGTAGAAATTTCAGTAGCAATTGTGTTTTACTTATACAAAGAAAGTGAGACAATCATCTCAGCACACCACATTTCTGGATGAATAGAATCAAGTAAGGATGGTAGAGAAAGAGGAAAGTTATCAAATAAACTACATCTCCAACTAGATGTCATTACCATCATCTAGGAAAACGGCTAGACAGAGACCATAGTATAGATAGAGAGAAAGGGGCTCTGGAGATCATTCAGTCCCAACTCTTTACACATGAAGGCTCAAAGCCACTAGCCCAGTCAGTTAGTAGAAGGGAGGGAATACAGGACTATCTGAAATAGAAGCCTGGCGAGGAGAAAACAATGAGGCAGTTATGTTGGACATCAGTGCACAGTCACAATGAAGGATGTGGAATCCAACCAGGATTTTAAGGCTTTGTCTGGAAATGAAGCAGGAGAGAATTAGGCAGGCTTCAGGAACAGAGAGGAGGGTCAAGGTTAGCTTTGTTCTTGGGAGAGCCTGTGATAATTCTTAACCAGAATCTAAGAGCTATAAAAAAAAGCAGCTGCAACAACCCAGCTGGGTGAGGCTGGAGCCAGAAAGGATTCTGGAGTTGGGGCTGTGAAGGAGGTAATAGAAGCTCTATTCCCATACTTGCCCAAATAACAGGACTGAATTGCCCTGAACAAAAGATCATAATTCAACAGCTCTTCAGTTGTCCAGGGCATAAGGCACCTTGGCTTGCTGCTCCAATACTTAATGCTCTGGTGGCTGTGGCTAAAACCATTGTTGAGAACTTGGGATTTGCCCAAGACACATTACTAAAGTAGCCTTTGTAAAAGGGAAAAATCAACAACGTGGTATACTGGTCTCAAAAAAGAAACATGTTCTCAGAGTTGTTAAATTCCTTGCTTTAAGTCAGGGGTTCTTAACTTTTTTTGTTCCATGGACCCCTTTGCCAGTCAGGTGAAAACCACGGACCCCTTACTAAGTCCACACTATACCGTGTATTATTTAATAAATATATAACACCTGCACCAACACAGCCCCACAAGAATAATGTTTTTCTGAATTTCAATTTGAGCTCACAGACCTTGCTTTAAATGTATTTTTAATTCATACTCCACTTTTTGATATTTCTATCTTAGAGCGGGATTCTTAGGTTTATGTACTCAATGATCATGGAATAGCAGAACCTCCTGTTCAGTCTGGGGCAGAGAAATAGGAACATAAAGCCAGTTCCAATCCATATAAAACCTTGCTGGGTCTCAACTCTTCATCTGCAGAAGGAAGAACCAGTCAGACTATGAAGTCCCTCCTAGCTCTAAAACCTGGTTCTGTGATACAATCCATCAAACTTCCAGGTTAGTGCCACAAGCATTTATTGAGAGACCACTAAAAGTCTGCTTTGTCGATGTAAGGGTCGAAACACAAACAAGACAGATTCTTCTAAAGGAAAGCATGATCCTGTGGGTTAACAATGAATTGATACAAAACTTTCTCCTATTATAAGATATTAAGGCACTAAACTGGAACTATTCGGGAAGGATTAGCTAAAATACTCAAAATATAAGGTACTAGAGAAATCCCTTTGTTTTAAATATTTAAAAAAAAAACACAAAAAAACAAAAAACAACCCTTTTGAGTCATCCTAGAGAAACTAGGTCAACTGGTTGGTTATTTTAAAAGTTGACTTGCTTTTCTTCCTAAAAAAAATGTACAAATTCCACTTGAAGTAACTCCCTCATTCCTACAAATAGATATTTTATTACTTAGTTTAAAAAATACAAATATAAGAACTAGCAATCTTGGGCTATTAGAAAAATATCAACTAATCAACAAATCCCATCAATACTGTCACCTGTCAGAGGCAAAGAAGACTGCTAACTCACCCAAAAATCATTTTCAAATTTACTGTAAACTTTGGTATTCTACATTAGTGAGGTAGTTTGAAAGATATATAAAGTTAACTCAGCGTGTACATTACGAGGCTTCCACATTCCACCTCACATGCCTCCAAGGACAGAGAGACACCTTCTAGTTAAAGGAGGGGTTTCCCCCTTAACCCTGTGCATATAATAAAGGCTCGCCCATCAACCCTGAAAGTTCCACACTTTGTTTTCATAGTAGATCATCCAGCTTCCTTTGCTCCAGTTTCCTTTGGGACAGAGTGAAACTGGCTGGCTTTCATGAGCATTGACGTTGCAACTTTCAATGTGAGCACAACGGAGCTAACTGGTTATTGACAATTTTGTACACCTGAAGCTGCAAGACAAAGGAAAATGAATCTGCCTTCACCTAGTGTGCAAGAGAAATGGAGGGGAAAGAAAATCCAACTCAACCAGTATAAATGCTTCCTCAAGGCTATAAGCCCTGTTTCTCTCACAGTGTTTTAGTTTTTTTTTGTTGTTGTTATGATTTTGCTTTGCTTTGTTGTTTAATATTACATGCAATTGCAGAGTAGATAGACACCTTTTGAAATAGGTATCTATCTACCTATTCACACTAGGGCATACACTATATGGCCCTGTTGTAGCAAAAATTAATATAAAAAATTATTTTTGCAGTCTGTAGGACTGTATGGAACTTTGAATATATCAAAGGATCTCTGGCAGGGCAGGATTAGGACCTTTAGAGACCCTATAAAGAGGTAACCCCCCCAAAAAAGAGATAAGCCCCCCAAAATGTATAAAAATAAGATTTTATATATACCAAAATTAAAGGTGCTTCTGTCTAGATTTTTTTTTTAATGGCAAAATTCTGGAAAAATTCATCAGGGCAGAACTTTTCTCATTTTTTAGTGCCCCTGCCTTACTAAGCATGGGCTTGAACTGATAATCCAGTTGATGCTGTGTTGGCTTGAGTCTTATTAATAATTTCTGCGGGTGTGAACCCACTGTAAATAGGATCTCTTGAAGATGCTAATTTCAGTTAAGGTATGACCTAACTGAATGAGGATGGGCCTTAATCTAGATTACTGTAGTCCTTTATGACAGAAGAAATTCAAAAGTAGTGAGAGAAAACCCTGGGGACGAGCTGGACACCAGAAGTTAAGGAAACAGGAAGTATCCATGTGTATTGCCAAGTGACAGGAAAGCCAAGGAACCCAAGGATTGCCGGCCAGCCAGGGCACTCCCAAGCCCGGGAGGAAGCCAGCGTTCCAGCCTCCAAAACTGAAACCATAGGCAATAAGTTCTCATTGTTTAAGCTCACCCACTGTGTAGTATTTGTCTTAGTAACCTGGGAAACTAAGACACCCCCTCACTACTAAATAGGAGATTAAAATTCATATCTCTGTGAAACTGCAAAAGACTATATGCCATGGGCCTTTAATAAACTTTTCCATAGGAATGAAATCATGGGCTTTGTAATAACTTAAAGGCCTTTAGCTGTTGTGGTTATTTGTGCTGCACAGTTTTGTTCTGAAGGACTCACCTCTGACATACGGAGGTACAACTTTATTTAAATCGCACACCTTTTACTTAATTTTGGTATTTAGTAATACCAAGAAGGACTTTATAACAGAATTTTCTGCATCTATTAGAATATGTTGTCTGCTTTTCTCTGCTTTGACAAAAAAATTGATCTAATTTTGAGACCATGGGTCAATAGACTCTTGGATCACTCAACCAGTGTGAAGCTAAAGGGAGGCAGGCCAAAAAATCCTTCTTTAGAAGAACTGAGAAGGTTCACTTTTTTGGGGTGTGAAATGTTTTCTTATTCAAAGCAACACCCAGTACAATTTTGTTTTGCTATTGATAAACCCAATCCAGGATCTAGCCCAGGGCTTGATGTTTTAAAAACCAGAGGCCCGAAGACATTATGAGTAAGTTAGGAGGCAACTCAGTGAAGTTGCCCACAAACATCTACAATGGAGATCATTTGGAACCTGGACATTCTTCTTACCTACTTACTGAGTAGTTACTTAACACTCAGAGGCTCTCAGAAACCTTCCTCTGACTTGCTCCCATGAACACGGCTACAGTATTACTGATTACTGGGGCAGGACATCAGACATAGCAAATTGCCTCCTTCAGTGGGTCTTGTCTTATAATAGGTTTCATCCTATGTTATAACTTTAAAAATTCATGGCCCTATGGCAAAATTGCTTGTGTGTTCATCTATGAATGCATTCATTAAGTACAGTGCGTAAAACTATTTACATTACCATGAAAACCTTTTGGAATTTCAATGTTCCAAAACATGTGCAAAAGCATTCTTCTAAATAGACCTCCTTGTTTATAGCAGATGAATATATTTCTAAGCATGAATAGAGATGAAAAGACGTGCTTTTATCCACATGGGCTTCCATATGGCAGATTCATCCTATTTCCAAAACTATGTGAAAAAACTGCAGTATTGTATAAAAATGCATTGGTTGGCAAAACCTAAAGGATCAAATTATCTAAACATCTAAGTATTGAAATAACATTATTTGCTAACAAATATCTGTATAAGCAAATATATATACATATACATCCTCTAGATATATATTGGAAATTATTTTACACAGTCTCCTATATGTTTGGGTTGTACTAAACAACTGTCATATTTAGTGAAACACCACCTAAAACTATCATGATAAAAGGGTCTAATTTTTTTTTATTGTGGAACATATGCAATGCAAGGTTTGCCACTTTAATAAATTTTAAGTCTAGAATTCAGTGGCATTAATAATGTTTACAACGTTATGCTACTATCACCACCATCCATTATCAAAACTTTTTCATCACCCCAAACAGAAACTCTGTATTAAAGGGTCTAAAATTTTTGGAAGCTGTAGTTGTTTTTGGAACACATAAATAATTCTAAAGCTTTTCCTAACCTGTAAAATAATTTAGCCTTCTTAAACAAGGACTATTATTATAAGTTTTATTTTCATCTCCAGCCTTACCCTATAGTCATCTACTGTATTTTTATTTAACACAGACAAAACATCAACATCCGTCACCATAAATAATATTTTTCAGCTATAAATTTGATGCCATAGTCAAAGAAAAAACTAAATGTATTAAAATATTTAATCTCTCAAAAGGGGATGTTTTCTTGTCGTCAACGCCTTCGAAGAGTAAGATCATTTAAAAATGAGGGTTTCGTGCTCTGGGATACCGTACTTCCCTTTGTGCTCATCAAATAATTTCTGTAGCTCCTTCATGTAGGTCTGATGCAACTCCTCAATCTGCTCTGGGGTTGGGTTCTGAGTCTGATGAACAGGGATTGGGCAGCCAACTGCAAAAACAGAGAATACATCATCTATGAGAAACCCACGCCACGCCGCCACGGACCACTGCCTCGCAGAGGGAGCTCTGGAAAGACCTGCCAATCAGAAGATGTTCGGGCCCGCTTGCTCCCATTCTTTTTTTTTTTTTTTTTTTTTTCATGTATTGGCTGCCTGAAATAGCCACACCATCCCACTTAATAACAGATAAAGAACTTTCATTCTCAGTAGACCCTGGATTGTCAGTGCCCTGGTGGTTTTGACTTGGAGTCAAACAAGCTACTGTGCTGACTGCAGCTATAGCTGGGTGAACGCGTCACCAGCATTCTCCCTCTGGTACCGCTGGCAGCCAGACCACAGTGCCCTATTATTGCTGACTGTGAAATCTTTCACTCATGTGCTATCAGCCCTCCACTCTGATGCTTTTTAAGGTCTTTCTAAAATATATATACATATATATTTTTTTCTTCACAGCAAAGTATCTGTATTAAAGAAACACATGCAATTATGAGGATTTCAGTGTTTATAACAGTGACAAACTGAAAGTCAACTACAAGTCTCAATAGAAGAATTATTAAATAAACCATGGAACAGTCATTCAATGGAATCCTACAAAGCAAGTTTTTTTAAAAAATTAATATAATATATATGTGTACACACACACCTATATAGAAGTTTAAAAGTGGGAGGAAGCTAGCTGTAAAAAACATTCAGTATGATCCCATTTATGAAAAAAATTCATATTCCTAAGTGTATATATAAGCATTTAATGCATAGAAAAGAGGTCTGGAAAGAGAGATAACAAACCTATTACAGTGGTTACCCTAGGGAAGGCAGGGGAACTTTCATTTCATCTATGTTGTATACATTTTTTACAACAAGATTACATCTGTGTTTTACATGATTGCAAATAAATCTAAAACAAATCTGGCTGTTCCTATACATATTTAAAATGTGTTTGCATAATAAATTAGATCTCACTTGTCTCAAATTTTTAGAGACTACAAAGATACAACATAGCTTTGGCACGTGCTCTCCCGGGGCTGCCCTGCTCTCACTGCTCCCCCTACTGGTATGATGCTGCTACTGAATGCCAAGCGTTGAAACCGAGCAGGATAAGCGAGGGCCACACTCTCCAGCCCCGCCACCCCCGCACCAGGCAGCAAACTGCTGCTTCTTTGGTTAGTTAGGACATGAGGTCACGTGGAGCTGTAGGTGACAGAATGGAACTGGCAGTGGAGGGCGTTTCTCCTGTACTGCCATGAGTCACACCACACTACATGGAAGGCTCAGACCCAGGTCTATAACAGAATGTGGCTACTTAAGGGAAAACCCAGCAAGTATTATGTCACAGAGAAGGAAGTGATGAGTGACATTTGCACGGGAGGAAGGGGATCAGAAAGGAGGCAGTGATACACACACAGGCATACATGTGCACACAGACATTGTAATATATCCTTACTGCAACATCAACGTTCTCAAATTGCAACGTATTAAACCAGATATAGCCTCCAGGAGCTCATATGCAATTTTTTTTTTAATAGACTAGATTTCAAATTTCTATATAATAAAAATCAGCCCTTTATAATTCATCATAAAGAACTAGAAACATAATGTCCTGTCAGTTGTGGTTGTGGAAGAAGATCCAGTGTGTTGGTCCTAGCTTACTTTAACTAGGATGTATGAATTCTAAATCACTGATCGAGTCTTCTTTTCTAGGAGCTAGTCTACAGCCAATTTTACTGCTGTTATTTTCTTATTAAGAGTTTTTAATGTTTCAGATGGTTCTTCCAGAGAGCTAAAAAATGCCTGTATATACCGAATTTATCATCATAAGACATTTTCTCTTTCAACTGTTTGATGGACATGGTAATACCTGCCTTTCTCTTACTTTATGTAGAGAAACCAAGGCGCTGAAAGCTCCTATACATCAAGCAGATGAAATTAAGATTTAAACTCAGCATTCCTGCTCCTTGTTCCTAAATTGATCCAAACTGGAAGAGAGAATACGAAACCTTTCTTAGTTGCTTTTCAGCAGTAAAGGCAGAGGTAACAAAACATCATGATCAGTACCTTTACCGAGGACCCAAGGAATCACATCTCACAGAAATGAAGTTGAAAATGCCTAAGCTATGAGGTGGAAAACAGCCTCCTGTTGTGCATTTAGTTTCA